>JAWLRI010001049.1:1120374-1146606 GCA_034781795.1 Crypturellus tataupa | reverse complement strand
CGGTCTCTCTCTCTCTCTGTCTGTCTTTCTCTCTCTCTCTCTCTCTCTTTCTTTCTTTCTTTCTTTCTTTCTTTCTTTTTTTTTCCCAAACGAAATATGGAGCAATGAGCCCTCTTTGCTGAGATTACACAGTGTGTGTCTGTCTAATGCCAATAAATGCAAGGTTCTAGAGGGGAACACTTGTTTTTTTCTCCCTCGCCCTTTCTCTGTAGAGCCTCATTCAGGGATGCAGGGGACATTCATTTTCAGTTGTCTACTGCAGCCCAAAGACCCATTCCCCAGCTCCATTCTTTGAAATTGCTTTTATTGAGATCTCTATTTTCTTTTAAACTGGGCAATAGTTTAAGCAGAAGGTGGTTATATTGCCTGTATTTAATGCCCTGGGGTCTCTCTCTGAATGTGACATGGACATGGTGGCCAGTGCAATAGTTTATGAGAGGTCCAATATCTTAGTAAATGTGCTTAAAAGCAAGTGTTGCTGGCAGTGCTGCTCTTGTCATTTGCTATTCAGACAGATTTATAAAGTGCTGAAAAACATTGCTGTCAGTTCTGTTTGATTACTCTCTAACCCACTGCTGATTCATATTACACTACTAAAACAAATGTGGAAGCATCACCAATACGTGCATTTTGTGAGTATCATCACATATTTTTGACAAAAACAATGTTCTGATTCATTATTCACTTAACTCAAAAAAGTTTTGGAAGGTAGCACAGCTGCCACTGCTTGACTTACATAGTTTGTGTGTTTCATTTACAGTGCTTAATTGACCTTGGCTGCTTAAATCACCTTTTTACAAGGAAAATTATTTTTCTTTCTGTCAGATGCTTTTATTATCTACAGCTACCATGCCTGTTGGTTTTGCAATAATCTCTTACGTGAAAATTATTTTAAGGCAGAACTCTGTGGTGCTCTGTAGATATAAAAGCAGAAGATGCAACTTTCTAAGTATGATCTTTAGCCCACTAACATCTTTTAATTAGCACTGATTTCAGCAAAACAAGCATTTAATTTCCAAATTCCAGGACTGAAATTGAGATTTTATTTGTCCTTGCTTGCATTGGCTAATTAGTTTACTTTGCAAGTGGTCTCATACAGAAGAAAGTACTCAGTGAATCTGAGTTATAAAGGCAGAATTCGGGTTACAGGGTTCTACTGACCTGTCTCATACCCCATGGTTTAAATCATCTGCTCTTCTACAGTTTTGCATTCCATGACAATTCATTTAGCAAATATTTTCAAAATATAGTCCTTTTTTTTTGATAGCTGACAACATACAAGTGCAAGATTGCATTTTGGAACCCCTACTTCAGGGTATACAGGATAATAGTTTTTGCATAGATGAAAATACTGGCATAGATTTTAGATAATTTTATTTCTTTGGCCATGCAAAAAGTGAAGGTTTTTCTTTAAAAAACTTGCATACAGTTAAACCAGCTACTTAACTGCATAGCACTCACAGACTGTTATAACGGAATAATACTCACTCTGTAGTCTTTGTTGGCTGCTACAGCAAAAGTGACTAAAGCTGACTGTACTGCCTGGGAGATCTTTGTGTGTGCTGAATGTGTGTCAGGACACCATCACTAAATATGGATGTTTGAAACCCAAGAAAATAGAAACTTATTTATAATATTTTGGAATCACTCAGTAAAGGAGTAAGTTGTAAAGTGTTTCTTTGGAGGAAGAAAAGAAGACGAAAATCTGCTTGTGAGGTTGTTTATGAATTTACAGTTTATGCATCTTTAAAAGTCCATGCTGATTTAATGGATAAATAGATAGCATTGGTCATAGGTACTTGTGATCTGTGGTATGAGGAGGATGATAGTAAGATGGTAACGGAAAGAACAACCTTTAGGTTTTTGTTTGTTTGTTTGTTTATTGTAATCAACAAAATAACACACAAGGAAATGCCATTGTTTGGTTAAAATCTTAAAACCCCAGGTAGTTTTCTTATGCTGTGTATGCTTTGTAAGATCTTAGGCCCCAAATTGTCCTAGACTATAGCCCTAGCCCCTTAATTTTTATCACTATGTTGCTTATGGAACACAAAACTGCATTTGAGAGAGATATACAAAGGAAACATTTAATTTTAAGCCCAGTGCCAGCTGTTGTGATAATGCTGAGCAGAATCCTTTTGCCTTAATTCTATAAACATATATAAGATTAGATCATTAATTTCACTGGCTATTATAACCAAAACAGGTGTTTCAGTTTTGTATTATTGGGAAGAAAAAATAAAAAGAAAGAAAAACAGTAAAATTTTAAGAACTGCATTATCAGTGGGTGAGGAAAGACTTCAAAACAAAACCAAATTTTACTTAAGATGGGGAAAAATGTGAAATGTATTCTTTGCTTGCATCTTGGCATGTAAAGAGGGTGCCCTGCGCCAGCAGCGCTTAGCGTTCACCCGGATGCTGCACCTCTGGGTGAGAGGCTAACAAATGGCACAGGGGTACAGCACCTCCGCCGAACACTAAGTGACCGTGGCAATTCAGCATAGATCATACCCTATCAGGATTTATTTTGAGCTTTTTTATTTTTAACTTATAGTTTATTTGCCAAAAATAAGCAACAGTATTTCTGAATGGAAATTAGAAATGTGCCTGTGGGACATAGGGAACACAGCTCTGAAGAGGCTCAGTGTATAGGTAAGAGTGAACTGATACTGATGTCCAGACGTGTGTACTGCGGAAAGATGCTTTAGCTACCAGGAGCAAATAAATTCAACTTTCCTATTAGCAAAATTCATGCATACAGGTTTCACAGAGAGGCATAGTGTGGCACTAACAGGGCTGAGTAAAGAAAGATACCAGTATGGAAACTACTGTTAGTAAAGAAGTGGCATGTAAAGCGAGTGTTAGACCTGAACTTGAAGTGCTAGAAACATGGTGAACTTGTCCTTTGTGTGTGCAATTGCATTCTTATATTACGATGAGAGATTCTACTTCCTTTTTCAACTTCAAATATAGCGAAATATTGTAATTTCTGTGTTACAATATCAGTGAGAAAGTTATTTTTTAGTAACACACATTCTCTTCACCTAATCATTAGTTATTATAAGATTTGTTGAATATACACTAGAATAATCTGATCATTTTGACTTTTTCTACTGTCCTAATCTGTAAATCGTATCTCAATTTAGTGACCATATTAATTTGCATTTAGCTAGCTATAAATTCAATACTTTAGGCTCTCCTAAAAGCTTTTACAAGCTATATATAATGGTGAGAAGAAGACATAAACATACAATGATTTTTTTTTTTTTAGTGTGTATGTACAAATGTCAGTAATAAATATTTGGGGCATATACATAAATATATTGTGGGCATAATGTAACCTATTTGGAATGTGATTTTAAAATGTGTGCTTGCCTATATTATTTTAGCAGCCTTCACTCTTTTAGTGGCCTTGGTAATAAATTATTAGTTGCTGATTGTCATTGTCATTGATTGTCATTCAGCTAACTCACATTAGTTGAAATGAACATTTGTGTCCTAGTAACACAAACAATGAAAGTGGCTAGGAGAGAATGTAATAAAATGATGCTTTCCAAAATTTTATGACAAGCATATGTACAATGAATACTAAATAGTAACATGTTCTGCCCTACCTTCTTGAATCATTTTGAAGGCATAGGGATTAAATACGATCTCCTCCTCCATTCCCTTTTGCTTGTTCTCAGTGAGGGATAAACTGCATATGTACTCTGTGCTTCGAAGCCTGAAGGTTCACTGAATTTCAAGTTTAGGCTCCTGTTTATTATGAAGCCTGTTTAATTATAACAACCCAGGATTTATGATGTACCCAATGCATTTTGAATTTTGATTATTATTTTCAGTTTTTGTAAAAGACTTTCTTTCTTCTGTTTAGAATCATGAGAACAGCATAACAATAGTAGGATGATTGATCTTTCTACATAACTACCGACATCGCCAAACTAGAGCTTTGTGCAGTTTAGAGGAGTTCATTATTTCTTCCCTCCCTTTGGACATTTTACATGCCTTTTTCTTTTTACATTACTATTGCACAACATTTTATATGGGTTGATTTCAACTCATAGGTTTATTTTTTTGTGAACTAGGGATTTTGTAAAGAGAAATAGAGTAGGAATGAACATTACCTGATTCTTTTTATCTATTGCTGGATTCTTTTATCTTTTAACATTCCTAGAATATAACAAAAAGTCAATCTGTAGGTGGTTTTATTATTATTATTTTAAAATACATTGAAACCCAATATTTTTTAATGATTTCAGCAGAAAATTTTGCACATTTATAATAAAAACAGTTAGAATATGCTAATCAATGATTACATAGATCGATAAGTGAGTTCCTGCCAATACGGATGATGAATAACTGTCCTTTCCTTTTCTAAGTTTAATCATATTCTGCTTGGTTTTTTATGCATTCTATTATTAAGAAGAAGTTTTATTTAATACAGGGCTAAAATGTGATTCATTGTACATCATATTGCTATTTTAGGAAAGGGAACCATGACCTGATCAACTAAATGCTGACAGACAGGATTTTCCACCAAAGTGGAAAGAACATACAATGCCCTTTCTGTACCAGGCAAGATAAGTTACACATACAAAGCTGACAGGTGCATGCTAATATATGATTCTTTTTTTCCCCAAAGTTTCACCTTTCCATTTTAAAATCTTAAACTTGGTAATTTTGTTGTCAAGCCAACATATTAAGAAGATTTTACTAAGTTTCAGTAAATATGGACTAGAACAAGCAGTCTACTTACTATCAATAAACTATTTTACCAAGAATTAGATGCTGTACTAATTATATGCTGAACTCTGAGGAGAGTCAAATATAAAACAATGCGATTTTTTTCCCCTCAAACCACGGTGTGTTATTTGAAATGTCCCCTAAGATAATCTATTTCATATTTAAGGAACAATTATTTCTTAGGAAAAATAATATTAAATTCATTTTGCCATGTCAGACATGAATTTATGCTACATGCATATTTAATATATATATATGAATTTATGCTATAAACTTTACATCAGTTGATTAAAGTTTTTGTAAAGTCTTGTAATGTAGTTGAGTCATTAAAACATATTTATGGTCTGTTTCTGTGATCTCTGTAGAAGCAGATCTCTCTTTTTATCTGAATCTGGTCATCGTTTGTCTTCAGAGAATTTACAGGTGGTGTTTTTTTGTTTCTTCCTTGCTTTTCAAACTGGAGCTATATAATCGACAGCAGTGATTTGCTGCAGTTGTTTGTAGTGTTTCACCACCAAGAAGTCTTACTCTGTAGACAGTCAGAAGGGGAGAGCTGGGTTATAACTCTGTAAAATATTTATTTCTATAGTTTTGGAAATGCTTTAATATGTATTATGTTATCTTTTTGCATCCTGCTTATAGGATGAAATTTGATACAAGGGAATAATAAAAAATTGGTACATTAATAATCAACTTTCTAAAAAAATAAACCAGAATTATTTGGTATATTTAAATAAACTTCATAGTGCCCTGCAGAGAAAGATAGAATTTTTTATGAACGTTATGAACCACTTTTTGGTGTTTCACATTACAAGATTTTACAATAGTTCTTTAACTTCAAATAAGAGATGTAAATTTGCCTTCTTTGTATGGCTGTGCTAGAAATAATTATTATTTCAGCTCAAATAGTTATATTTATGATCTTGCTAAACCAGCTATACTTTTTTTTTTTGGTATTATTTAAAGTTGTTTTGCATAAGAGAAAACACCATGGGTATAGACATATTCAGTGTTTAAGCTATGAATTCATAGGAAATTGCTACTTGTCAGTGCGGATATGGATGTATAAACATCTGTGTTTCAGAGTGCACTAACATCTTTACTTTACCTGAAATCTCAAAATAAGGTTTAAATGCTTCAACATTGGCTGAAGTCATCTTCATTGCTATAATTTCTACGTGATGTTCACCGGGAACTCAAACATTCTTTAATATTTTATAGAAAGTTTGTTTGTCTCTGTCAGAGTGATAAATTTCAAATCTGCACAGTACAAATGCTTTAAAATTATTTTCAGCACTACTCCATACACTGCTGTGTGCTTCATGTTCATTTTGTTAGGATTTTTTTTCTTTTTCCCTTCATTTTTGATCACTTGTTAAGTTCAAAAATAACCCCACCAAGATTTTACATTTTACAATATATACACGCTTTGATTCTTAAATATGATACATTTCTGTAAGATCTCACATTAATTTTGTTCTCAGCACTCTGCAGGAAAGGGATACTAAAAGCCATTAAAGAAAGCAGATAAACATAGCAAGCTGCTCAAACTTGCACCTTAGAAAATCTCTCGGTGTTGCTCAGTGGAATAGTTGACACTTGAAAATTTTCAGTCCAGTTTCAGACTAAACAAGGGATTAATTGTTTTTTTTTTTTTTTTTTTGCATACACAATTTTTAATCTTTAATGTTTAATATATTAATTCTTACCTTTATTGTCTCTCATATAATCTTGTATTACACATGGAGTGTACATAACATGTTTTCATATCAGCAACCGCATCTGCAATATTATTGAAAAAGAGACTGTTTATTTTAGATTTCATAAATTGAATTCCCAGAATTAAAGCTACTGTCCAGCATCCCTAAATGTTGTGTATAAAATGACTGTCATAGCAGTTCTTGCTCGGGAATGTGCCCGGACTCTTTGCTTACTTCTGCCTGCAAGTTCACAGCTCGGCTATCACAGAATTTGTTGCTGGACTCCTTGCTGAGGAAAGACTCCAGTGGATGGAGGTTGGCCCTTTTTAATCGTACGTGTTTCTGTACCTCCTTATTGCAAGATTTTGAGGAATTTCTATGTAATTGTGATTGATAGATAACTTTTTGTTTTGTACTGCTCTACCTAACTTCAATATCTGCTCTAAAGACCTGCTTTGGAGAGGAAAAACATCTTTTACCTGTTAACTAAGTGACAAGTTAAAGGAGAAAAATATCTAAAAAAAGGCTTTATAAAATATACTGAAAGTGATTTGCCTTTTTTTCTTAAGCATGCAACTGTGTTAAAATGTGGTTAATATTCTCATGCTGTCCTATGGGAGCTAACTGCCTGTCTTAACTGAATCTGTGGTTATTGACCTTATGAACATATTCTGTCTTTTGGTATGAGGGAGTGCATGGGAGCAGGAAGTAGTGTTCGTGGGTATATATGGATTTATAGGTGCTCAGATACACGACATGAATTCTACAGTCTGTCTGCTCTGATTTGCTTCAGTGGAAAAGCAGAAGCATCTCTTCTAATCAGTCACACATGATTAAGCCAGCTTGTAAAATGAAATTTGTGAACATATTTTGTTAAAACATTACAGCTGTCAATATTATTAGAAACTTCTCTCATTTTTTATCCTGTTCCTATGCAAAAGACCATCCAGTGACATTATTCATGGCTGTCTAGAAGAGCACATAGCGAAAGTGACAGTGACCATCATGAACGTGAGGGCTAGTTTTGATAATGGGCTCACAACCAACTTGCAGGAAACAGGATCCTTAAAAGTAAATGGCTTATTCTTGATAAGCAACTCTTTTATTGCTTATCAATATTTACTTTCATCTGTTGTCTTCATTTCTATGTTGCTGTCTGAGAAAAAATAATTTTCCAAAAATGCCTTTGCTCACTTTTCTCTCCACATATGCAGTGTGTGTCTGTTTGGAGAATCTAGTGTTAACAGAGTCATGAAATAAAAGCAAAATGGCAAAGGAAAAAAAAAAAGAACATATGGTAATATTACACTAAATGAGTATATTAAAGTAAAATGTGCATAATTAGGCCATAAATAACAAAATCAAGATGAATGTAAATAAGAATTTATAGATAATATTCAAAAATCTATTTAATATTTTTGATTTTTAAGATAATTTTTCAATTTATGAATTAGGGGGAAAAAGGGCATTATAGAGATGACTGGTAAATACACTAAAACTACCAAAAACAATTACTTTGGAATGCTAATGTTAAAATCCGTTAGAACCAACATTTGTTTTAATCCTATTTATGGCAAATTTTGTTTTGAGTAATGAATTATATAATAATAAAGCAACATGCATTTTGCTAGTTAAAATAAATTATTTGATACAAAAGTAATATGGTAAAAATATTATGGGTGTGCTAAACCATGTGCTGAAAGATCATAATTTAGTATAGAAATTCTCTCTCCATATGAATCAGCTAGCTCTGTACTGTCTCTGTCATATGCCATTGCAGAATATATTGCTCAGTAATAATGTATCTACAAACTGGCTGAAAGTAGGAAACCTAGTTAAAAGTCCTTGCTTGTACCATAATGGAGCATACGGCAACATGACACTTAAGAACACGTTCTTAATCTTAAATTGATTATAGCAGCATATCTAATTTTGATCTGTCTTTCTCCAGAAATAGCCAGTAGCTGGCTAGTAGCTAGAAAATTAATCTGAGAGGTCCACAAACCCAGAATTAAGTCCCCAGGTTGCCTCGTTCAGATGTAGGACTTGAGCATAAGGACTGTTTGGGTCTTAGTCTCTTCTTTTGAAGTTGTTCCACTTGATCTGAATATTTAGTTAGTTCTAGGATCTGACAGAAGCAGCAATTGGTGCAGGATTGTGCTAAGGAGGCCTTCTTGGGGCACACAGCTGAGCCTGGTTGCTGCTGGGCCTCTTTAAGAGCACAGGCTTAAGTCTGAGAGAACGCACTTGCTGGCAAACTACAGATTATTTTACCATAGGATCTATGTTAGTGGTTTTTTTTGTTGTTGTTGTTATTGTTTTAAAGACTGTGGAAGATCTTATTTTCACTCTGATCTGTAACGTGAAAACAGATTTAAGTACTATTTGTTTGTGAGGTGGGGAAACTGTTTTCCATTCTGTAACAATCTGCAGAAATTTGAAATTCCTAGCTTTAAAAATCAGGCATGTCTGCCTTGTATCACCCTTTGCCATGTAAAAAGGTGTGAATGTTCTCGGAGTTACAGCTTTGGTACCCTTGCTGTTGCCTGCTGAAGGGGCATGCTTAATGCTGCTGAAGGCAGTGTTTCTGCTTCTTGTTACTGCTCTCCAAATGAGCACAAATGGGAAACAAGCACCACAAGAACCTCACAAAACTTTGGGAATAGCACGCCCTCCATGAGTTTGCCAGTCTGCTCTGCACCTTGATTCTGCACCTTCCTTCAGAAACAGAGGCATTTGTTTTGCCTGCCCTCTGCAAGGGCATCTCTTACCTAGTCACCCACAGCTCCCCTTTTAGTGAACAGTGAGAAACAGGCAATTTTAGGGAGCAGTTCATCTAATTTATGCTACACATCTATTTTAGGCTGTGATGAATTATACCATAGAAATACTTATACTTTTCATTGGCTGTAAAGAGAACTGTCATTTACTAGTTAAGCTATAAGCACTCACAGTGCAGAATTAGACACTTTGTCAGATGAATCTCAGCCAGACTGACTGACCTGTGTTCAACAGCACCTATTAGAGAAGATACTTATTAGATAAGTTTTAAGGATAAAGAATAAATTTAACATGTTCTATCAAAGCATTGGACTAAATGTTCAATTGCAAAATTAGAAACATATTTCTTAGAGGATAAAGCAGCAAATTACATTGACAATATTTTAGCAGCAATTTAATTAATTCCTACAATTGATGCAGATTTCCTGGTCTTCATTTAGTGTGTAGTCTGGAAAACATTCATCCTGTCAACGAGGAGCCCTGGAACACAGCCAATGCCTTCCTTTTAGCTCATTATTTACTCACCTTATTTTAAAAACAACAGCAGAACAAAAAAAGATACTCTGGAGAACTTACATTTTGTTGGTCTTTAATATAAGCAACTCCATTGTATTACTGCTCTAAACTAGATTACCAAGTACCAAGGAAACTTGGTAAACACTTCAAAGCTTATTAGAACCCTTTTTTTTTTTCCCTTTTATTGCTTCCATTCTACTCAATCGTCATGAAAGAAGAGTTCTTTCACATATTCTTAAACAGTTTATTTTGTCCATTTTAACTAATTTCTTCAGTCTTAGTATTTCACAAACCATATGTTACTCTTCGCCTGAAAAAAATGCACAATGCACAATATACCTCGTTATCAGTGCAGAAAGTAGTTTATTTGTTTTATGTGCTAAGGAGAATGTGCAGTTGTATATAGAGATGGATAGATAGGTGGACAATGGATATATAGATATATCTGCATATAGACATAGGTAGGAATGAGGCACTGTGCTCTCCCCCTTGTACACATTACTATTACTACTACTATTACTATTATAAGAGTAATTCCACCTTTACCTAAAGAGGTCTGAGTAAATGCAACCTCTAGACATTATAGATTTTTATTTATTTATTGAATAAAGAGCTTGGCTCCTTACCACATGGTTTACCATTGTGACACATTTTTCTTTAATTAGATCACATCTTACAAAAACAAGAAGGGCTTTGCAGCATAACCTAGGCAGCCATTTTCTTCTTCTGCCTCTTATGCTTGCTACATTACATATATATTATCATTTCAGTAATGTGAATCACCTCCCTAACTTTCATAAAATTTTATTTTATAGGAAGCTGTGTAAAACAAACCTTCAATCAGTTACCTCCTCTCCAGGAATGTGTGTTCCTCCTGTCATATCAGATTCAATAGCACTGTCAAAATTAGCTGAGCTATTTAGGGCATGGGTTTTGTTTTCTTACATGTTTGTTAAATGTCATGTTTGCTTCCAGTATGTCACAATGATTTAAATGAAGAAGAAACAGATGATTATTGGTTTATTGTAAGACTACTCTTCTTATGTTTGGTGGACCTCCTGCACAAGATAGCGACGAGATAGAGGAGTAGAGTCTGAAGGAGGTACTGTAACTGAGCAAGGTTAGCATTTCTCTGTAGAGTAAAATAATATGTTGTTTGGAGGTTAAAAGTTACAATCTAGAGTCCTTCAGTAAATATGACACGTCACGCAGAACTTGATACACAGTCTGGCATCCAAAAGAGGAACAAAAAAGTATAAAACCTTCCCCCCTTACTTCAACTTTTCTTCCTCTAGAAATCATGGAAAATGGATGAAACCGAGGAAAATCTCACTTTCCGTATAAAGATAAAACACCAAGCCATCAAAATTTCGTTTGTGTGCTGCAAGCCCGAAGAAGCAAATTGAGCATGACAAATAAACACAAGGGTCTGAATAAGAATTTGTTGCTTGTTTCTTTCTTTCTTTTTAATGTTTTAGGGCCTTTAGCCAAGTATTCTACTGTCATGCTGCGTGAAAAAGATGTTAGCTTCTCTGTTTGCTATGAGATGTTCCAAGTTTGGAAGAGGTTGCAGCTAAGGAAAAAATGTGTGGAAACACTGTATTAACATGAATAACTCAACATTCTCTAGTGAGGAAAGAAAAGCAAGTTATTTACAAATAAAATAAGAAAAAATTACACTTCATGCTAATGAGTATCTAGTATCAGATTGAAAATGGGACGATGTAAGCCCGTGCATGGGAAGTTTGCATGTGAAATAAATTCCTTCCCTATAATGAAGGCAGCTGATCTTGGTATTCAATGCACAGTGACCTAGCTGTACATACATTGACACCTGAATCTTAAATAAAATATCAATTAAACCTCTTGTTAATAAAGACTCAGATCATAGCTATTCAATGTTATTCTTAGAAAAGGAGTGAGTAAGAACATGTGACAGAGTGGAAGGCATGGCTGTTAGGAAGTGTGCATAGCTCCGGTTTTGCTGTGATACCTGGCAAAGCAACCACAGAAGTTAAAAAAGCTCATAGAAAAAAAAGCTCATAGAACACTCTGACTCAGTAACACTCAGTATTTTTTTTTTCCCGGTCTTCTTTCAGATTTCCCACCTGTGACACTCCACTTGGGCCAAAATAGAGATTTCTTCACACATTTATATTGATGTTTCATTACCTTGTTAAAAGACAGCATACTTTGTAACATCAATATTTTAAGTCAATAATTCAGAGTCAATAGTTCAGAAAACAGGCACCTAGAAAAAAGCCTGAGAGATAATGTCTTGGACTGGACACTAAGTAGGTCTGTGAAACTCTGAAAATGAGAGAGATAGTGATCTCTCATTTTTATTTTTTTTCTTTTTCCAAGAAGTGTAGATCTAAATCTACACAAAAAGCAAAGAAATAAAACCCACAGAAAGAGTTTGATAAGAAAAAAGTATTTTACTCACAATTTTTATTTCAGAATCCTCCTCTCTTCAAATGTTTCTTCCAGTAAGGACACTTGGGAGGAAATGGAAAAGCACACAACACATATGAAAGGGAAAGCTGATTAACTACCATCAATTCAAATATATGTTGATGTGCATCTTGGGGCTTGTCTAGTTTAAAGAACCCAGAGGATTTAATGAACACTTGTTTTACGTTAACAAAAAAAATTTCCATGGGAAAATTTCACATTCAGGATTTCTGGAATTCCCTAAATGCTAGTTCTCTAGTGCTATTCTTAAAGGCTGATCCTGAAATGCCGTGCTTCTCCCACTCCTAAGGTGACACAGCGTGGAGGTATGGAGGAGAAGAATATGCTATAGGTATCATAGGACTATACTGCACTGCAGATCACCAGAAATATGCACTGTTAAGGAAACTCCACTAGAAAATGGAGATCCAGTTCCTATGAATTTAGGTAAATAAATTATTTCTGTAATTATTAAATCATACATTTTAGAGTTCAAAGCACTAATTCTAACACTATAATGAGGAAGTCAGTGATTTGTTTTATAAAAGCTACTTTTTAGAGCTATTCAGCATATTTGGCAATATTTTACTAACTGCTCAAGCTTGCTTTCATGGTATAGTTCTTTTTTTTTGTTGCTGCAACCATTAATCATAGGTTCTCTCGTTTTTTTCATAAAGAGAAAGAGGAAAGCCTGTCAACTTTAGCCTTTCAGGGTACAGAGCATAGAGAGGAAGTTATTTTAATACCAGATATGCTTTAATTGTTAGTATTGTTGCTGTGGTTTTCTTTGTCTGTGTTTCACTACTCTGTCTTGCCAATGATGGGGAGAGAGTTTTTTTTTTTCTTCCTTTTTTTTTGTTTTTCTGCAGCTAATCTATATAAATCTTTCCAAGATTAGAAGTACAACATAGAGCTGATAGTATCATCCTCTCAAGAGGAAGGCTTTGGGGTCTTAATTTCTTATGCTCAGACACATTGCTCATATGTAGAAAAACTCTGCCTGAAAGGAAAAATATGCTTAGCTATAGCTCTAGCTAAAACTTTCCATCTTGTCTCACAGCAATGATAATTTAGGAATCAATTTTATTGATTTATGAACTTTAAAAATGCTTATTTTCCTTATTTTAAATATTTAATATCACTGGTAGCATTTTTACGTATTTTAGGACTAAATTATGATGTGTATGGGTTCAGTATTGATGACAGTAGTTAGAGTTATTGAATATATAATATGTGGTTTAATTATTGTAAGAGATTTACATAATGACCTTATGCTTGATTTTTCAAGTGGAGAGCTATAAAGATGAATCCAATAAAACATCTTTGCACATTTAATAACTACTTAAAGAGTGTATTTATATGATGTATAGATCAGTATGAAGTCTTAATAAACTTTATTAATTTAAGAGTTGAATTAAAAGGACTTAATTCATTAATATATTCCCTTATTCAAATTTTGTATTTTAAATAACCTGGTCAATCATTTTAGTAGTTCATAACTGCATTTAATTCAGAACAAAATATCTAGAAACAACTCCAGTGAGTGAAGCAAGATGTGCTCTGGTGCCACACATATCAGCACTCTGAAGTTGCCTGAAAATACAGTTGATTGGGGTCATTTTAAGGCTCTTTTTTCTTCAAAGAATAAAAATTTCATATTTATTCACAGTTATTCATCACATTTATTTAATCATAATTCTTTGTGACTGAGCTGAAGTAAAAACATCAGAGAAACAGCTCCTAACAGACTTGTCCAAGAAATTTCTCAACTTTATATAAAATATATAACACAAACTCTGTTTTATTATTTGTGAAAAACAGACCATTAGAAGCTGTTTTAATGCTAAATGCTTAAGTTTCTAATGCAGTCGGAGGTCTCTGAGTGTAAACTGTAAAGTGTAAAACATTTTAGTACATGCAAATAAATTAAGTTTATTGTGCCTGTATTAGGGTTTCTATAAAATTATTTTCCTATTGTGAAAGTGCTCTGAGATCTCTCTTTTTTTTTTTTTTTTTTTTCCGACAGAGTGTTCACACTACTTTGTTGTTTTTAGAAAACTCTTAAAGGTCTGCAAATCTGTATTTCCTAAGCATCCTTTAACTTTATTTATGCTTTGAGTTTTTTCGAGTGCTAGGACTATAATCCATGGGAAACAAGCTGCCAGCACATGTGAGCCTTCCACAGCTCAGCAGTAAGGAAGTCTAGTATGTGCTAAATCAAGTCTTTTGTTTGTAATTGTAAAGACAGATCCAATGAAGGCAGCTGTACTAACACTAAAATGGCATTTATGGGCAATAAAACACACAGTTTTTACGTAGTACCTATCTCCCTAGGATTTTTGAAGGGAGGAAATAAAAGTGGATAGAGCGCAGTACGTATATTACATCATGGGAAATGAACTCATGCAGGAGAGGCATTCGGGTAGGCTACAATGTGCACTTTTATATAGGAATGATGAAGAGACACACTATCACTGAAAAATGTCTTTCCACTGCCTCACTGAGTCAGGGCAATGTTGCTGTCTCTTGCTACCCCCTAGCAGCAGCAATGTCTCCTATTGCTCTTGGAAGAAAACATTCATGGTAAGCCCAACTGTTGTTTTTTCAGAACTGGTCACTTAAGGAAATAAGTGAATATTAGGATTTCTTTTCTTCTCTTTTCCTCTTTTTCTACATCTCAAGAAGGAGAGGGACCTAAGACAGTGGTTAGAAATAGAGGCACAGTAAAACTGTGAGCCCCAAAATATTCAGAGCTGGATGAAACCCCAGTGTTTTGGGTTGACTATATTCTCCTGCTTTCCTAGAGAGACAAAATCCTTATGTCTTAGTTGATTACATTAAGTTTGTGCTGGAGTGATTTCAGAGTTAAGGTTCAGAGCAGAACTGTAAATTAAACTGATATAACCAAACACAATGTTGATCAATTTAAACACTTTGGAGGGAAACTTGGTGAGAAGCTGTCAGATCCGCTTCTGTGAGCTTAAGGCTTGGGGGAAAGCAGTTGCACACAAGACATATGGTATAAAACTCTTTAGGTTTTCAGCTTTGTGGAATATACACATTGGATTAAGAGATTAGTTTTTTTTTGGCTGTGGCATTGAAATAAATACAAGATTTACAGTAGTTTATTCACTCAAATTTCGACATTTATAGCATCTAAACAGTATCACTTTAGTTAAAAACATGGTGTTAGATGCCTAAAAGCAAGAACTCTTTCCCCTATAAACTTTCACCTAAAAGCAAAATCCTTCCCAGAGAAGTATGTGATGCTTGGTTTCTCATGTATGGACTGAAAAAAAAAGGGGGGCCTTCATTTTCTTGGAGATGGAGGCGATCCCTTGGCATCCTTTCATTGTGGGTGGGGAAAGGGAGCCTGAAAAGCAGGAAGAGCTCACACTGGTCCAGCCTATTTTTCATAATCAACAGTTCAGTGTGTGACCTGAACATCTTGAGTACCAGGCCACTTGTAAATCTCTATGTCATTTCCTTGGTACAGATGCTGGATAGACTTCTGACAGGTAGATGCAGCTAAAGGCATGAGCACTCAAATCTAGTAGTAAAATCCAAGTAGGAATCAAGAATGAGGATAGGACCTAGACAGTGTGGTCAAGCTGAGCTAAGGTCAGGAGACAGCACTCGGAGGAGGTGAACCTACCAAGAGAAAAGACAGGTTACAATATATCAAATGATGAGCCTCACTATGGCATTTCCTTTAGTGCCATAGTAAGGCGTTTCTAAAGGAAAGGGAAAACAAGGGAATACTACAAAACAAGGTCTAGAAAAAAGAACAGGTAGAGCTGAACACAACCTAGAGATCAATCTACGGAGGCACAAAACATAAGGACAAAACAGGATTATGTCTGCAGTCAAGTATTGGTGAACTCCTCACAACACCTAGTAGCCTTTATTTACCTGATGAATGTTAACTATCTGTTATAAAAGCCTTCCAATTTTTGCATCAAACTGGAGAAGAAAATAGTTAGCTACAAAATATTTTTTATTTCAGACTTGTTTACTAATGAAAAAAATACACTGATCTTACGTATTTTGCAGGTTAGGGAAACATTTTAGATCAATTGTAATAGCACAAGAAACAACCCTGCCTGAGGGACTCTGGGAATTGTTGTGTCCTCAGCTCTTTTGAAGGAATTCATTAGGCAGGATCCATAAGTTTTCAGATTTTCAGATTCACGTTGCTGTCCTTGAACACTACAGCAGTGATAAATATCTAAGTAAAAGTGATCTGTTGAGTCGTGATTTTTTTCCTGGAAGTAAGCATTCAATTCTTTTTAACTCATAGTACTTAATTATTTCCTTAAAAATGCATAAAGGTACCAAGGGACAAAATCAAAATTTTAAACATTACATTCTTATTTTAATCAGATAAACAAAAGCAGGTGCACGAACAAGGTGACAGAACTAACACAAAGGATTTGTGAATTGAATAACCGTGCTAATAGATTTGATCTTTAATTGGAATGACAAGTATTTTTACCAGAAGCAATTGACTGGTAATTAAAATCATGGATGAGATGGGAGTTTAACTTCTCATCTCCTAATTTTTAGTGAGAATCATGAATAAGACAAATTACTTTTTAAGAGTACAATCTTAGCATGCAAAATGTCATGCAGAAAAATGAAGGTTTTTTTTTTTTTTTTTTAGTATGGCAATACTAAAAAAACAAGTACATAGTTTAGTGTGTCTCCCTTTACCTTACTGTTGTTCTGTCAGGTCTGTGCTTGTGTCTTACTGTAATTGAGTTCTTCTGTTCTCCTATCATATAAATTACTTTTTAAATACCATGAGTTTAAACTAAAGCCCAATGTACATAGGAAGTGTTTATTTATCACCTTTGTATTTGACTTCTGCTTTTCTCTCACTTGGGACAAATTTCAGACTTTACTGTTTCAAACAATCTTCCTTGACCACTAAAACAAATAGAGAATGATTGCATTAGGGCTCATCAGTCAGCCCAGGGAAATTAAGGTATGGCAAATTATTGAGTGAATTTAAAGCATATACCAGTTTGTGCTAAGTACCTGTATCGGAAGGCTTGGTTTGCTCACAGTAGTTTGAAGATACCAGTTCATTCTGTCTTGTTTATGCACTGGCTAAACAGAACCGTGGATAGATCCCGGCCAGCATGGGCGATCAGATTGTGCTCAGCATGTGCTTGCTGTGTGCTACTACAAAGCTTCCTGCTGGGTCAGAGGGTAGCTCTTACCTTTCCACAAAATACCTTTATAGGCGTGTCCTTAGAGTGCCTTTAAAAGAGTAATATTTAGTGTATAGCAAGAGTGAGAAATCAAAGAAAAATAGCTTTGTGCTACATAGTGTTCACTTGCTTACATTTATCAGCACGTAGATAAATCTTCAGTTTGCATTTTCATAGTATAGTTGCTGTGATAAAACTCTGGGTTGTGACAGGAAAGAGTGGCTCTTCTCTCAGTTTCCATCTAAAATCTTTGCCATGCTGTCTTGTATCAGCACCATTAGGCATCTGAAAAAAAAAATAATAAAGTACTTAATTCCCTAATTGGCAAAAATCATGGCAAATCTTTTTTTTCATTTAAATGTTTAAACCAACTTACATTGGATTTCAGTGAATGCATTGAAACCAGATTAAGATAGCACGTCTTATGCGAGGGTGAGATTAGAGATATGAGGCTATACCTGTAAGGAGCATCCTGTCTGGCTTAATGATACTGTAATCCTTACTCTCCATATACCCTCCAATGTTTTCTATAAGAACTGAAACTAAGAACCAGGAAATCTGAATTTTAACTCGCATTCTTCCTGGAAAGGCTTGTCTCTCTTTGAAGGGTAATGCAAAACTTTGTTTTCAATTATGAACAAAAATTTTATCAGGACTCTTATGAGATTTAAAACTTTAATGACTTTTTTTTTTTTTTAATGTCTAAGAGTATTGAAAGTCATAGCTTTACCCTATAACTTTCATTTATTCTGTTTCGTTTGTCTGCACAGTTTACATGTGTCTCAAGTATGTATACACGCTATATGGGCAAGACTTGCTGTGAAAATTTTAGGCACAATTGAGCTATCAGTAGTTCCTAACTCAAGAAAGTGAAAATAATAGGTGTAGCAGGAAAAAAAAAAAAAAAAGTGTATAGAAACATGCTGATACATCACAAATATTTCTCTAAATCGAAAATAATCTTTCTTTTCTCGTACTGTTATTTCCTTTGCAGTTCTCCTAAGGCTGTTCTGAGAAGTCAATCAATCACTTGTGAAAAGGGGGGAAGTTTATCGAAAACAAATTGACATCAGTTTTTAATACAAAAAAAAAATCTTTAAAATATGATCTTTCATTATTGTTACTTAATATGTACGACTGTGAAAACCTAATCTAAAAATTAAATGGGCAGGTTACCAAATCAAGCATAACATAAAAAGCAGAATGGTAGATTTAACTTAACGAAAAAAAGGAGATTACTTAAGGGTTTCAGTACCATAACCCATAAAATTATTGGTCAGATTTATAAGTAATAAGTTTTGATTTAAACATTAATATAACTTGTTTTATGAGAACTTAGAGAACATTTACTGACAATGGAATATTTTAGCCTTCCAGTTCATTGTTATGATAGTTCTACTCCCAATTCTGACTGGAACATGAGAGTCCTGGTTCAATTTTCGACAATATTTTCATGTCTTTTTTAAAAAAATAGTCAGGGTGGATAGTATCATATCTACTAATTTTATCTTCATAAAAGTTTTATATTTACCTATCATCTGTTTATTGTGCAACAGAGCAATATGGATTTATTTCAGCTAAGCCATTCATACGCTGTACGGGAGAAATCCCTCTGAAAGTGTTTTAACTCCATTGATTAGAGAAGATTTTATTAGGTGTCTGATTTAAGCAGCTACAGTGAGGTGAAATGAAATTCAGTAAAAGAAGCAGTGAAAGCAAGAACAGTAACTTGAAATTAATTTTAAATTTTCAAATCTACTTTTTGCAACAGTGATGGGTACCAAGATATGTTGTGATTTTAAAATTGTTTAAAACTCTTAAAATTGTAGAACATATTTAAGCAGTTCCATACATAAGAAGCATGAGAGAAAAAGTTAATTTGAATTTCTCTAAAATTTAGAACATACTTTTTCCCCATCTCAAATATCAGTATAATGGAAAATGTACAGTTAGGAGAACTATGAGTTGTTCTGTAAAGAACAACCTCCACTTTCCTCCACTTTTTATAAGATACAATTTCTTTCCCTGTATATACTAAATTAGTCTTGGTATCTGAGTCAGTTTGCAGTAAAGTATTCAGATGTTGTAATGAAGAATGATGTTATTGGTTGTTCTTTCTCTAGACTTCTGAAATATGAGCCAACGATAATGATTATCAAAAGTTCTTTGTAATTTTCCAGGAAAAGCTAAAATAGGATTGAATTGAGTTCTCCATTCTTAAAGAAATACAGAATATAAAATAAATATAAAAATACTAGGAAAACATTATTTTATTTCTTATTCCCATATTGTGAGAAGAAAAAGAAGAATCTATTTTTCTGACATTTCAGTATGTATACATTTACTGAATCAAACTGTGAGCTAAGAGGACAGTCATGAGTTTCTATACCATTCGGTTCCACTCTGAGTTTAGCTTCCCTGGCTTCTGCCTAACGAAAAAAATTACAAAAGCCATACTTGTTACAAGTACTACCCTTTTCAATGAAGAAAGAAATATATACAGATCTCTAAAGAATTTATGATACTAAAATTAGCTTGCTGCTCATGACTTTACGTTTCCCGTGTGGGAAGTAATATTAGATCATTGCCTATTTGTAATCTTGCTCTTTCCCAAAATAAAACCTATCTGATTTTTATATACATATATAGACAGAGTTACAAAAGGAATACTTAGCTAATATGCACAGCTTTGGAAGAAGCTGTGAGGCAACTTCCTCTTCTGTCATGTGAGCCAGAGCAGGTGCTTCGTCCACCTCTGCTGATAGGTAGGCTGAGGCCTGCAAGCCCCCAGCAAGCCGACTAGGAAACTGCCCCACTTGAGCTCCCACAAACTGCCTCTGCCTTCTCCAATGCCACTGGGAGGCCCTGGTGAATGAATCAACAAGCCTTGCAGAACTACTTTTGCATGTACTTAGATATATGCATGCAGTGTGCTTTGATGTATGTTAGCAATAGGATCGTGTATGTTGGATTTTCAAGTATGTATTTTTCTTGCCTTATATTACCCTATGTAAGTGATCTGCTATTGTAATGTAGATAGATAAATGTGAGAGTTGACACAAAGGGATTTTGCTTTAGAAGAAAACAACTTTTTATATGCTTGTTAATCTCAGATGTGCAAGGTGAATTTCGCTGCGGTGAGCTTACCAAGGACAGCAAGATGAAAGAGTATCCCCTTTGGTTTTCGATCCAAGTAAAGTAGACACTATACTCTTAGCACATTCAGAGACCACTGGAGCTCTTCACCAGTTCTTCTTGAAGGCCTTGAAGATGATTTGATTTTGCAAGTCCAAAACCAATCCAACAGTTTATTAAAACACATATCAACATTATTCTGATCCTTAAGCGAATAACAAAGAAACAGATGAGTGTTCTTAGAATTCTGCTATAGCAGCAAACAAGTATAAAGGGCTTCCTCATCATGGTAGCCTTCATCCATGCTGGTATGAAAAGCAAGGCTAGTTTGACTGTAACTTAAGAGAAATTAAACTAACCTACTGTAGTCAATATATGAGAGTCTAAATAGCACTTATGAGTGGGGAAAAGAGTTCCTCGTATAACTATTGTCAATACTTGGAATGGAATTGATTTTCCACTGTATCATACCAGAAGTGGAAATGAGCTCCTGGGTGGTGGAAGTGAAGGGATAGCCCATTTGACCATGTGTTTGTGTGTACTAGAGGCTACCGTGGCCATGTGTACTAGAGGCCCACATTGTCTGTGCTAAGGCCAGATCTGGAAAAAAAAAAGTCTATATCCAGTTGGAGGGTTGGTTTGTTTGTTTTTTTTGTGCTTCTCTCCCCCCTCCCTTTTTTTTTTTTTTTCATTTACCCTTCAGTCTGAGAAATCAGAAAAAAATCTTACTCAACTTTAGAACTTCTAAAATTGATATTTTTCTGCAAATATTATGCTGTTCAGCTATTTCATTCTTTATGGAAAATGCATTCTTCATTGATCTATGCCCCAAACTTACAACATAATAATGTTGTCTGCATAGGCAGAGTTCCTAACAGCAAGTTGCATTAAAGAGGATGTTATTCCTCCTGCTGCCTGCATCAGTGAATTGACTGCTTTACAAATGGTGGTTGTTTGCGGTGTGGATCTAGAATCAATGAAGTGAGATGGAGAAGTTGCTTTTGTTTTGATGAACCTCTTTCTAAAGAGGAGAGGAAATTCAGCTTAGGTGATTTGGCATTGATTCAGAGGTAGCATTCATTGCGCTGCAGTTAATTTCTAATTGTTATTACTTATTTTGTATATTGGAGTGCATTGATGACTTTAGAATCAGTTAATGAGTAATGAATATGTGTTTAGTTATATTATTCTATATGACTGGCAAAAATATTTTAAGTTCTGTTAGAATAACCAGAATTCATGCTTGACATGAGGTAATCTTATCTAGTATTGGAGTTCTTGGGAAATATATTTATGCATACAATGCTAAGCTATCATCTGACTTTCTTTTCTAAGGACTCTGGTCAAGTTTAGACCCAAGTCCAGTAGCTAGCTGCCTAGGGCGACAGGTTTGCAGACGCTGCTGTTCAAATTGTTCATATTGAAGCGCCAGGATTGAGAGAGCTTTCCAGTTACGACATTCCAGTTTTGAGTGATGGCATGATGAATCAAGATACAGATAGGTGTGCACAGGCTCAGAAGGAACTGTGCCTCTACAGATTAAGTGGGTGATTTAGCTGTTTTTTCAGGGATGAGTGTGTTTTCTCTGATTTCCAGCAGCACTTGGTTTGAATTTAGATGCTAGTATTTCTTTGGAGTTTTATTTCAAAATGAAAATCTGTTAAATTTATAAAACCTCTTTAAATTCCAAAAACCTCTTTAATTCTGCAATTCTAATAATGGGCCAATTGAACTTATCTTGAGATTCAGCTTGTTTTTAACTGTAACAATAAAGAATATGTTTTGGGAACTTAAAAATTCCTAAAAAATCCTAAAAATATTTTTAACAACTGATTTTCCTGATTATATTGCTCAGTTCTAGTTATATCAGAACACTTAATGTGATAATGACAGCTATCTCAAATGGTAGATGTAAAAAGGATTCATGGATGTCTAAACTATTTACTTTAGGGATAAATTAGACTATTTTACTGGATGTAGGAATAGCTTCAAAGGGCTAAGTTTCATTAAAAATATTACTTTGAGGCAGGTGTCAGCATATTAGTTCTCCATGGAAGTCCTTTACATTCCTAAATAAGGTTATCTTAAATGCCTATGATTACAAAACCAAGGATGTTCCTATACATAGTGTCTCACTAAAGAATATACTTCATGCAAAGCCATTCTGTTCTAACTTGAACTAATAAAAGAACTGTAGTTAAAATTCATATTTTTACTATTTTCCCTTTCTCTTGATAATTTAACAGTCCTTAAAAGTGAGTGCAAAGGTGCTTTAATGTCAATGTAATGCTACATTACACAGTTAAGACGGTGTAACGGAGTCTGGTAAAAGTGACAATCTGATCCTATCTGTTCTAAAGAAGTATAACTCTATACTAAAGGAGCTCTAATAATAATTAAAATGATCCTACAAAAAAAGCAGTTATGCAATCCTTTATCACAATAACAAGAACAGAAGATCAGTCAAGCACAGTGTTTAATTAATTTGTTATGTACAAGTTAAAATAAGGATATTAATACTACGATCATCATAAAGCTATATTAACATTCTGGTTCCCGCAGAGTTTCCATTAACCTTGCCTCAGAGCAGTAAAAGCATATGCCAAGTTCTCATCTCTTGTAGATAAGTGAACAGATTATTTTTACTCTTGAATTAAACACACTCTTGCTTACATGAAGAAAATACAGAGAGTTTCTTTTTGTGGTACACCTGAGGTACACTGTAACTGATGGGGATCTAGTTACGGATTATATAAGTATATAAGTATAAATATGCAACATATTCAGTATGTAAGTATCAATTGATTATTGCAGTAGTTCTAAATATATTCACAGAGAACAGATGAAAAAAAGTCAAAGCAGTGTGGAAGACTTAGAAATAGGAAATTTCAACTTAAATTTCAATTTAAAATTTTGTTCTTTAATGTAGTATATATGTAAAATTAGTTAAGGATATACTAATAGGGTCAATTCTATAAGAACTCAGGGTAGTAAGGAAATAAATGTTTCTTTTCTTTAGCCTGCAAAATGATGAAAGGGATAAAAAATAGCTGACTGGGCTACCATATCTACCATATGTTTTTGGATAAAAAGCAAATCTGTGTTAGAAGTTCATTTTTACTCGGCTCTCTATTTTCAAAGTTTTCTTAGTATATAAGCTTTCTAAAATTATAATTTTATGGAAAACACTCTGCCATCAAATAGTTCTTCAGTTATCTGTTCCAATGTTAAAGATAATATAGCATTATTTGTTTTGAGGAATTAAAAAAATACCATTTTTAAAACTGATTTAATACCTCAAAGTCGTGAAAACTATGAAAACCCTTTGTGTATTTTTTTTTCTTTCAAAACCAAACAAATTTAAACTAACTGAACAAAAAGGCTTTTTGGCTACTTTTAGTGTAAACCAGATGCAATATTGTTAATAAACTTTTACAGACTTTTTCTCCAATTTTTACTGTATCGTTTATACTTGTAATTTCAAACTATTATATGTCTAATTGGAATTAGATAGTAAACATAAATTTAGCTTAAAAGCTTATATAACTTTAGCAGGATAGTTTTGTAACAGGAATCTGGAATGCAGCATTTTATTCTAAATGTTTACATAAAATGCATATTCTTGCATAATTACAGATCTCACATATCACATAGCTTTGTAATTTCAGTGGAAAAGCCATCATATATTGCATGTGCTGATTTTTTCCTGAAAGTATTTCAGAAATGTGTCATTGGATAAAAAATACATTTTAAAATAGCTTTTAAATAAGTTTGCTGGGAGGGGTTGAGATGCCTGTGTGCTGCATTTGTTTGAAAGAAGCTATATCTGCAGTAGATTTTTGGTCCACAGCACAATGAGTAATGTTGAGAATAGCACATGATTAATGCAGACACTTCAAGAAATGAAAAACACTTCCAGCAGCTCTTCTCTGTTAAGCAAGAATTTCAAGAGGAAAATAAACACATTGGGCCTCCTCCTACTATTGTGTCTCTCGCCTTTCAGCTACTCAAACGTCTCTCTCCACAAAGCCCAAAAATGCAAGAGCCAGACTTTCCTAATGGGTACATGCTCGCTGAGACATCAGCAATGTGGCATAACCTTCCATCTCACCTTTTGAATATTTCTTGACATGCATCCTTATGGGACACTTTTGTTTTGTTTTTGTTTTTCAGAACAAACTTTGCTGATAACAGTAAATAACGAATAACAAGAAAAACAATAAAGTGTTACTTTTATTAAATGGCAGATTACAAAGAATTGGTTCTAGTGGCAGTATAGGAAGTACAAGGTCCAGGGTGGCTAGGATGAGAGCAAGGACCTAAGTAGTTTTCCATCCAGTCCTGGCAGCTAATTGCCAATAGTATAGAAGGAGCTTCTCAGTCCTGAGTCACTTATGCCACTTTATGTGGCATTTTCCAAGCTTGCTCACTTCTGTAACCCAGGGACTTGTCTTTCAGGTTGAGAACACTGAGTCAAAGTAATGTGTAGTAAAGGAAGAACTTCAGTTTCTTCGGTTTATATGCATGAGTAAGGTAAGGATGCCAAATTTCAGCAGATATAGATGAGACTCGTCTATTAAATTGTTTTGCCTGAATAGCATCCTTTTGATGCTGACAAGTTGCATGATCTTATGTGAAGGATTCTCAATAATCAGGCTCCCGGAAGGGTAGTGAAGAACTGGAGGATGTAGGCAAGAAGACATCTCACCCGCTTACAAAGATTTTCACAGTTACTGATTGTACTCTCTGCAGTTGTGGGTTAGAAGCAGTTCTATTTAATACAGCAAATGCTATGGCCATTCATGGCATTTCGAGGGGTACAAAGCTGGAGGTAGAAGTCTCTGAAAAACAGTGTATACTGTGCACAGAGGTAAATAATATAGTCAGTGCAGTTTCCTTGGGGTTGGTAATGTGTCCTTGCTGAAGCAACATTTAATGCAGAAGCCATAAGGATTATATTGGACAGGAAACTGGGCCACGCATAGATTAGATTTCAGACTAGTAAAGACCAAACTGGGGCTTAAATCTCTCGATGTTCCTCTCATTCCTATGTGTGCCCTGATAAATCATCACTGCTAGCATTGCATAGTATCAATACCATTTTCAGTGTGCTTTATTGATAATAAGAAATTGATGCATCTTAATTGTTAAGATATTTTGTGACCCACAGCTAATTATTCGTTTCTGCTTCGTAATGCTGCACTCAGGTCACTAATTTACACCATTGGATTTATAATTAAAAAGTGACTATGGAGCTTTATTATCCAGGCAATATAAAAAGTCTGCAAATGTTATGTGTACACAACAAGCTCTGTGTGCACAAACAAATTTATATTTTTAAGTGTTAAAACTCAGCGATTTTACAGTATTTGTTGTTTCTAAAAATAATATATGTGAACTAGCTTCAGCCTTTTCAGTACTATAGTTGTCATATTTTCTTTCCCATTAGATTTCTAAAAAGAAGCAAATTTTTTAAGGTTTTTAGAAATATGACTGCCTTTGTTTATTTTTTTATTATTTTTATTATTTTTTGTGATTTCTTATAGATAGGCACGGAGGCAGCCATCTGTAGACCAGACCCCTTATCCAGAGAGGTCTACTGCTTGCCAGAGGCACGAATAAGGGATGTTACTGAGAGGCTCCCTAGGCTTGTTCAGGAGTCTGACTATTATCCCCTGGTAGTATTT
>JAWLRI010001049.1:1087249-1118060 GCA_034781795.1 Crypturellus tataupa | reverse complement strand
TTGGACTAGATGACCTCTAGAGGTCCCTTCCAACCTTAGGCATTCTATGATTCTATGATTCTATGATTCTATGATATCAACATTTAGAAGTTGAAAACAAGATTTCTTTAGTTATTGAATTTTCTAATGGGCAATAAAATGATCATGCTGTTTTGTTTCTTTATTTACATTTTAAATATTTTCTTTATATATTTTTTATTTATAAGTCATCACTATATTTGATGACAACAGAGCACTGAGAGTGGTCCTACTTCTGCAGCAGAACTAGCTTAATGAAAACAATACAGGGTGTCAGGTATCACGTCTGTTGAAGATGTGGGAATGTTTTCAATTGATTTCTGAGGCAGCAAAAACAGATATACTCCAGTTCCTCTTAGATTTATTAGATTAGATTAGATTTGTGTGTATACACACTATATATATATAAGATTTGTATTTCTTCATTGTGTGACTTGAGAAGTGAATTACAAAAAGATTTCTTGCATATTAGTATACTCTTTTTCCGTAAAAAATGGACTACCTTGTTCACTGTACTCATATCCCATGTTGTCAGAGGTAAGGATGAAACACTAGTCCTTGAATCATGATCTCTTAGTGTTTTATAAAATTTGAAGTACCTGTTTCTATGAAAATCAAAAATTTAGTTAGAGAGAGATGTCTAAATCCAGCTGTGCTCTCAAAGGACATTTCTGATCTAGACAAGTTTTATAAGCTTGAACTGGTAGGCAAAGATGAGATTCTAGGGTTTTAGGGCAACCCAGGACTTCTCATAGTCAAATAGTCTGGGTCTGCTGTTGGCCACTGACCTTATTCCTTGATCCCTAAGTAGCCCATTGCTTTCTGAGCTGAGGACCTCGTAGAGATCTCTCTGTTGCAAATGTCTTCTACAACCCGAAACATAGGTGACACTCACATGTCTTTCCTCTATGGCTATTCTGGTATCTAAGAAGACATGTTCTGACCAAAGCAGTTGAATATATAATGCCTTTCTCATCCTCTCCTCTCTTTTAGTAGCTCGTACAGCTGCATTCAAGGTTAAACTTCCTTCTTGGTTGGGACTCTCGCATTTCAAAATTTCTAGCAACCTAATTAGCCTTAGGACTTTTGCTACTTGTCTGTCAAATTTATTTCAGATTAGGCAATGTTTTCAAAATATATTAGGAAGAAAGCAATTTTCTAAATCATCTGTTCATTGAAAAAGAGTTAGAAATCATTTTTTCTCTGAGCTGAATTCTGCCAAACTTTTAAACAAATTAAATTGTACATATTTAAACATGGAGAGAGACCCTCGATGTGCTAACATTTCTAACAATGAAAAAAATGAACAATAATTGTTTAAGGATTTGCCTTATAATAGAAGTGTAGTGCATTTACTTTTGCTGAGATTGTATCTCCCATTTCAGCCATGCTCTGCCTTCTTTAGCTTTACCACATTTGGTAGCTGTACATAGGCAAAAACATGTTTTCTGATGATCTTTTTGGCTTTTGTGAACAAACAACTCAACATACAAAATTCTATACCAGTTCTAACTACTTCTATAAGAAAAGTTACCATTTCTGCTCCCCAGTTGTGTTGTTGTATTTGAGCAGCCTGGTTATCATCCATCAGTATAATTTTTTTTTCTAAGTTGTTTCCATAATTAGTCTCAGAAATTCATTCAGTAAAATGTGGTGGATGCACCTCTGTCATTGAATCCAATGAAAACATCCAGTGCATGTTACATGTCTCTGGCGTTCCCTGAGCACACATTTACACGTGGGCAATATTGCATGGGTTTTACATGAATGTCTATTCAAAAAGAATGTCTCTTCTTGAATACTGGTTTTTGAACATACAGTATTTGGTTTTGTCCATTTTTTCTTTTGCAATTAGCTAAAAGATTACACACTTAAATGTGTAATCGTCATATATGTTGTGAATTACAGTTAGGATCAGCAGAGATAAACTGAATCATACATCATGGGAGGTGCCTTTCTGCATTTCCTTTTGCCACATCAGATTCCTGAACTGTGTCCACTGTAGATCTCTCTGAACTCACTTAAGAGGTATAAGACATTAAGAGGTGTATTGGGCTCTAAAAAACATAGAGTCTCTCTCTCCTACTTCACATAACTTTCAAATGCAACTATTGTGTTCTAAAACCACTCACAAAGAGAAATGAGAGAGTTATCACTGCCATAAGTAGTACTTCTTTAGTAACACATACCTTTATACACCCCTTTAGTTTAAGGGCTAAACTAAAAAATCCTCTGACAGTTTCTGTGCCAGGAAAAAATATATCAGCCTTAAATTAGTAACAATGCGTGACAATTAGAAAATAAACAAAAGAGAAAGAAAAAAACCTTTTCTCCACAATGAATATTATTTTCATGTACAGCATTAAGAAGTAGTATAAAAACTGAAATGGGTTTTTCATTATTTTAATGCTGTTCTTAGTATAGATTAGTCATGTATTATTTGAGTGTCATCTAACTTTTAGAAACTGCAAATAAGAAATTAATATCTATATTAAAGAAATTAATAGCTGTTGCATGAGATTAATTCTAAAGAAGTCACTGATTTTCTTGGATGTTTCAACTGGGGCATAAAGAGTCTGCTATTTATAAAACTCAACTCTTAAACTGGTTCTTAAGGAAGTCCAAAATTGTTTTTAACCTAGTTATCAAATCACATCTCAATTTGAAATATCTAAAATACGTAAGAGAAAAATATCATGACTTTATATTATTTTCAAAGATAATTCTAGGTCTTCATGTCTTATCCTGGGATAAAAGATCAATTTAGTTAAAATGGAAAGTTCAAGATACGTGTTTTAGGGTTGTCCAATGCTGGTTAATTCAATAACTAAATTGCTAATGAAGAATAGCTTTGAGTAGAAATAAAATAATAGGAAAATAAATTATTCATAGCTCTTACTTTTTTCTTGATTCCAATTTAGAAACAGGAATTCAGATTTAGTTAAAGAATTAAGTAAGTGAGGTGCAAAATCTAATGGTTATTATAGTTCTAGGTATACAAATCTTACCAGCACCACTTCAACCTGCCTATTTAAAAGAGATATTTTTTATTTTTGTTGGTGGTGGTGATGGCTTTGATTGCTGTGAATATGGGAAGAGAGAATACAAGGAGCAATAGCCAAATGATATTGCACAAACAGTACTAAACTTGTCTCTACTATTACTGTGGTATGTGCTTTAAAAACTGTATGTATCATGCATGCAGGATTTTTTACCTTATCTTTTAATCTACTCAACAAAGCTTGTTAGACACTATTACACCATTCTATAGACTGAAAAAAAAAGAAAGTAACTATTACCAGAACCATATACAGAAGCCAAGACTTCAGTTTTCCAGTTTTATCTCCTAGTCTCTAAAATGAATATTTTCTGTGCTGCACAGTATATAAAATCATTCTACCTAATGGCATGAGCTTAAATTGATGTGTTGTGATGTTTGTTTATACTCTCCCTTAATTACATACAAGGAAATATCTCTTTATAATTAAACAGCATCATATAATAGGAAGTAAATTAGGGATTACTAAATGTAGCTTGTTGTTGATTGGTACAATTAGATGGAATTACTACATAGAGCCATATCAAAGGAAGATAAGGCTCTAAAATTTTATATTCTTGAGTAAATATGGAAAAATTCATTTAATAATAGGTGCTTATTTGTTTTATGCAGGGGAATTTCATCTACAACAAATACATTCCAAAAATAAACATCTAGGTTTGTGATTTTGAACTTTGTCTACTAATTCCATTTCTCTATAAACAGAAGGATCTCTGCTGCCCTTTTGGATCTAAAATGAATGGGTATTGACTGAAAAATATATTTTGAAACAGTCTTATTTACTTCTATTGTTAAAATAACATTTAAGTTGAATGTTCTTTGAAAAAAAGTATTTCTTGCAAAGAGTAAAGATTGGAAAGTTGGTTGTAAAAAGAAAACATCAGTGAAAAGACTAGATATTCACAAGATTGCTACAGTTCCAAAAGTCTAATTAACCAAATGAAAACAGCACAAAGAAAAAATGTAATCCACGAGTCTTTGTATGTATTATTGCTTATTGTAAATATTCTTGTTCATATAAAATGAGATATCAGGGAGATACCAGAGATGTTGTTGACTTCTGGCAGTTCCAAGGACTGATGAATGCTTGACAAACGCAAAATGAGTAGCTATTTAATTTTAATGAATAAATAATATTACTCTAATTTACTGTTTTTGAATGCTTGCATCAGTCAGTCAACTGATATTGCACTTATTTGTATATGTGTGCAGTTTGTTTTGGAGATGTAAGAACAGCCGTGATTGCATATACCATTTCTCATTTTGCAAAACTTGACATCACCAGACATCTACACACTGTGCTTTCTGGGACTACCAGAATTTTTATTTCTAAAAAAGTTGCTAGTTATGACATCTAAATAAATGAAGAGTTGAAAATCATTTTGCAATGAAGTAAACATGCAATAGCTTGTTCTTATCAAAGTTAAATTTAATAAGCTGCTATAATAATCTCTTTTCCATAGTTTGCATGATTTTATTTATATGTCCATATTATTGTTTGTTTATTGTTTGTTCTCATTGTTGTTGTTGTCGTCAGCTTACTGCAGACCTAGTAGATTTTTGCTTAAAAAAAACCCACAAAATTATTTGTTTTTATCTTCACCAATCTATTATCCACTTCTTCCTTTTAATCAGTAAATGTCTTAGTCTACATGGAGGGTACTGTTAGGCAGTTTAGATCAGTAACTACCATATGTCTTGGAACACAGACCTCCATCGTGCATCAAGATTTCCCCTAGGTTATCATACACCTTTATCGTCTGATTTTAATTGAAAAGGAAAAGAGGAAAAAAAAAACTAACAATGAAAGTGTCTCTTTGGAAGAGCATCTGATAAAAAGGTCAAAGTAGAAAAAATGTTACACAGTTTTGGAAACTGTTATGTGTTAGTACTTAGAAGGTACCTACAATTTAACTCTCTTCGCCCTCTCAAAAAATTATATGTATATGTATGTATAAAATATATATATGTTCGTGTGCATGTGTGTGCCTGTATATAAATATAAAATAATAAGAATGGTTCGGATAGGATATTTCAGACTAGCAACACTCTGGTCCTGTGGACTGATCTAAATGCCCCTCAATACATGTGTTCACAGTATTCATCTTCCCATTTATTTTTTTTCCAAAAGGCAATAGCACCTGCACACACCCCTGCAGTGTTGAATCCAAGCATGGTAAGGATATTTTCTTCAGAAGCACATTTCTGACTCCAATCAAAGCATTGATGCAGAGACCCACCTGCACATCACTCAGATAAGTCAGGTTGCAGCGGAAAAAAAAAATGTAATTTTACATATAGCACATGGTTAAGCTGTGTAACTCCTAGTCACAGGATATAGTGGACGATAGAAGCTAACAGTGTTAAAAATCTGCTTATAAATTCATAGAACAAAAGCATATCCAAGGCTATAGTGTGCAAATGTGTTACTTCTGGTTTTGTCCTGAAGTCTTGAAGTATAAATTATGACTATGTTCCTGTATGTTAACTGAGACAGCAATGATTAAAATCTGCATTTAGCTCTTAATTATTTATTTAATATTAGAATGTGCTTTTGTATCCTATTTCTAAGTATTAATGGGTAGTAATATGTTGCTATCTATTTTGGTTTGGTTTGGGTTTTTTTTGGTTTGGTTATCAGAAATGCCCATTTCTGATAGAGTACTTGACAATAGATGTGGAAATAATAATTCATGCTAAAGACTGTTTCCTTCCCGTATGATTCAGTGTTTTGCTTATTTATCCGGAAACTCTTACAGTTCAGAATACTCCCTGTGGATATTAAACTTATAAATATGATGCTGACACTTGGGAAAAAAAAAAAAAAAAAAAAAAAAAAAAACACAGAAGTAAAATTGCTCTTCTCAGAAAGACTGTAAAAGTTGTCAGCTGTAGAATACTCTGTGGAAATGAGAGACTTGTGACTGAAGAGAAGTTTACTAATAGCTTTCCATGTAAGCATGACAAACTCAGTCTAAGTTAAGGGTCAATTGGGGGAAGCAACTTCAATATGAAGCAACTAATATTTAATGTAGGTGGAAAGTTTTCCTGGTTATTACTCATTGGAAGTCCCAAGAAGTTCATTTGAATCAATTATCTAAAAATAGAATAACTATCAATAGAACAGATTTAATGGTAGTCATCAGTGATTTAGTGTACTGAGAGTTAAATATTTTTAAATCCTCCTGCTCATTTTTTGAGATAATATGCTGTCTAGAAATGTTGAAATTATATGGAACAAAGTGGAAGAGAGAATTAGAACAAGGAGGATTTATAACATATGATGTATGTTTGTGTGTTGAAATTATGTTTGAGAACATAAGGAGAGAATGTAAGGAGAATATTATTCCAACACTTAATAAATTAAGTTTCCCTTTCATTATTACTTTCCATGACAGCAGATATACTGACTTTTGTTGCCATTTAAGCTCTTTATTACAAATTATAGTGTCAATCTTTATAATAAAGTTGTCTGGTTCTATTCAAGATGTTTGGACCTTGCAGAGCAGAAGTAAAATATGCGCAAAAATACAGACGGTGGTGGTGCTGATAGGGGTGGTAGAGGCTATTTATTTTATGTGTTTTTTTTGTTTTTTTTTCTTCGTTTGGCCTCAGTTCTGAATGTAACTGATCACTCAGTAATGCCATTTACTTAATATTACTCTGTATTATCTGAGATGTTTGATTTTCTATACTTGAGTAGTCCTGTAGACATCTGGGATAGATGTCGTATGTTTAACTGTTTTTAACTTCAAATATCACGTCACACTGCCTTTTCCATACCTTGCAGAATCGGCCTTTTAAGACACTTAATTGAGTATAACTCAAGTAAAATACAATATTTCTGTGTACAAAAAAGAATCAGAAATATTTCTCACCATAAATTTGCATGTATAAAGTTGCCAAAGTGTGTGGGTGTATTTCAGATGGAGTTACTTCCAAATTTGAAAGGTTCAGACATGTGGGACAAGCCTCAGATCCTTACAAAATGCAGTGCAGTATGATTGTGTTGAAATTTAATATAGAATGGCATTAATTGTTTTGTAACTGATACTGCATATGCTGAAAGTCATAAGCTATGGAGCTCATTCTTCTAGCCATGGAATAATGTTCCAAACTCACATAATGAGTAAAGGAAATGCTATGTTATTAATGCTGCTAAACTGCTTTTTTTTTATGCTGTCACATGTTGTAAATAATATCTTAGCCTACTACTAATATTTTAAAAATAAATATTGTCATTTCTTTGTGTTAATCCAGAATAAATAAACTGTGAAATTGACTTCAGTTCTTAAGCTTTCTGATGGCAAGGGTAGTCTTTTCATTGTTTTCTACTGGCTGTGGATCAGATCTCAGGCAGCCATAAAATACATTTATGTAAATTTTTGACCCAGTACTGTACTCTTCATGAGGTGCTTTAATCATGACAGAGATACTAGCTGTGCACACCAAGGATATCTTTACAGAATTTCCTAATATCAAATAATATTTCCATATAAAGGGAAGATCTGGCATCTAGTGAATAAAAGGTTTCAAAAGCAACATTAAATATATTCATCACCCAAATTTATGTAGCACAGAGAAACTGACATCTGTATCCACTTATATGTATTACAAACAGCTTAATAATAAATACATATTAAAATATCCCCATGTATCAAGTTCTCGTTGGATGCTGTTCTTTTTACGCTGTACTGATTGCAGTGGTATTTAGGCTGAGATGTGGAAATGGCAGGATGAGCTTTCTTCCCAATATGCTGTATGATAGAGTGTTTAGAAAAATATTTTTAATTAATGCTGTCTCACAAAAAGGGCATCACATCACTGTTCAAAGATGACAGTCCCTACTTCACTGGCTAGACTACACATCTATTATTGTGTGCAGTTCAAAGCATCTGAACACCAGAAATATATGAATAAATAGGAAGGAAGTAGGAAGGGAAGGGAGAAATAATGTAAGTACTTTTAACTCTAATGACTGTTATATCTAATAGAAGAAATGTCTGCAAGGTGGGCAGATTTTCTCTTATTGTAATTGTATTATTTAAGTATTCTTTGAATTCACTGGTTGCAATAGGATTAAATGAATATCTGTTGTATACAAAATATCTGTTTTATCTGTTTTTGTTGATTTCCATCTCTTGTTGAAATCTTTTAATCTACTGCTTCTTTTAAATCCTTTGCCTGACGATATTTTTTTTTCATCTATTATTCTGGAATTTAATTTCTTCTTTAAAAATTGGCTAAATAAACAAGTCTAAACACCCAACCTTCCTATTTTATTTTCTGATATTTTAAAAGAATTTTCCATCCAAACTGGAACAACTTTTTAATGAGTACCTGCTGTGACAACACTCTTTCACTTCCTTTTGCTCATTGTGTATTTAAACTGAGGATACAAAGAATAATAGATGTATTCTACTTTATTATTTTTTTCAATATTTTGTCCTTTTTTTCTAAATGATTATTGATTATGTAATAGTCCTTTTTCTGACATTCCTCACTAGACTCATTTACCTGCTTTCACTACTGAAGAGTATACATTAATGCATTATTTATTGACTTGTATTATCCAGTACATTTGTTGCATGTAAATGGCATGGGAGCAGAAAGTCTAATCGGAGGGTACCATTGAGGTGACATGGTGTCTGCTCTTTATCAGTTCAAAATAGAAGAAAAGATCATTCTAATTTAGAAGAAAGCCTTAGTGGATACTTGACTTAGTATTTGCAAAGGGAATTTCCTTGAAGGAAATAGCAAATTAAACTTAAGAGAAAAGTTGAGTACTTATTTCATGTAGTTTTTCTGGAGAACATCAGGAATATTTTATTTATTAAAAAATGAGAAAAATAGGAAAGTGTCTGCTGAAGGCATCTTAGTGGTCATTTTGTATGCTGACAAGTCAGTTACTGTTAAATGGATATTTAAGCATGAAGAAGAGCACTGGCAAGGAGCCCTGTCACTAGTTCCAGATGGAGGATACTAGGGAGACTGTTATCCAGCCATAAGACAGCTCCAGTCTCTTGGGAACAACATTTACAAGCTGTTCATACTGGTAAGATCAGAAAAACGAATCTGAATTGTGGTAAAAGCTCTAGGGGAGGTTAATGCTATCTGCTTTAATGTTACTAAAGTACTAATCTGGGTATTCAGGTTACAAAATAATGCCTTGAGTTAAGAAATTAATCTCAAGTAACTGGAATAAGTTTTTGTTTTGTTTTGTTTTGTTTTGTGGTTGTTGTTCATGGCTGTTGTTGTTCACTGGTGTACTGGAATCATTACATAGCTTTTAATTCGCAAATAGGATTTTAGTGTAAATGAGAAAAGCTTAGGAACAAAAGAATTGTTTGGAACAATTAAATCTAAAGATTTCTTTCTTTTCAAGATCACTGATGTATCTTTATGTTTTTTATCCTAATTATCCTATTATTTTTTTCTTCAAGCAGCTTATGCTACATTTAGGATTCCCAAAATGTTTCCCATGTACCATGAGTGGTCTGTGAAGTGTTTGCATGTTTCAAAGAATATTTTTATTATTATTATTTGTGGTCAGCTGGAAGTGATGCAGTGATCAACACTGTTATCAATAGTCCCATTCACACTGTGCAGGAAGAGTGTCAGTTTCCAAATGCCTGAAGATATAAACTGACCAGAGCTCAGTATAACCCACTGCTGCAGTTCCAAGAAAGAAAATGCCAGTTAAAGTCTAAATGTTTCTTCAGTCGTTCCCAATATTCTGTGTATGAGCAACATCCTTTATGAAGCCTGTTTTGTGGTCATCTGTGATTTCTTACTCTTCTGAGATCTGGAAAGTTACCACCTCAATGTGCAACCCTAAAGCAAAGAAAGAGCCACTATAGCACAGTGCCCAGGTTTGCAAACACCTACACCTGTGAAGATCTGTCCTGCCTTGACTATGGCTTCATGTACCTGCAAAAGCAGTGCCTCCTTAGTGGGAAGACAAGTTGGGTTTGTGTTTTAAATTCAAGGCTTTAATTTTAACTTGAAGAGAAGGGCTCTGGAGCAGACGCTTGTGCCAGAGCTCCTTCTCTAGAGGCGAACAACTGCGGCCAAAGCCGCCGATCGAGAAAGCGGGAAACTGCCCAGAGAGGTTGTGGAGTCTCCTTCCCTGGAGATCTTCAAGACCCGCTTGGATGCTGCCCTGTGCCGTTTGCTCTAGGTGGCCCTGCGTGTGCAGGGGGGTTGGACTAGATGACCTCTAGAGGTCCCTTCCAACCTTAGGCATTCTATGATTCTATGATTAATAAACCTTTGAAAATGATGGTTGAATATACTCCTACCTTTACAATCTTATATATTCACGTGTCCAGACAAATATTTGTCAATGTGGAATGCAATATTCCTATATATTTCTTCTCTTTTTTTCCTCTTCTACCAATAGACAAGACTCTTTTCAACTTTTTGTGTCTTTTAATTTTGAAGTTAGCATCCAATATGATTTCTGAGTTTTCTTATTCATTAACTTGTTTTACTATGTCTTATAGTTTGTTAAACAAACAACTTTTTTGTGATTCCTGTTTTGTTTTAAATGAAACAAGTGTGGTCAAATATTTCAGACTGAGCTTTCTTCTCCTTTAAATATCTTTACCTAAGAAAATTTAGAGTGCTTAGTTTATTTAGCAAAGAAAAAAAACTCTCCTAGTACCCCAACAGAAGAAAAAAGAAAAAGTTTAAGCCATCCATTTTAACTCATTCAATAGCTACAGGAAGAATAGAAGCATCAAAATATTTTCTTTCTTGATGAGACACTTTCAACCACTATCTCCCAAAGATCTGTATGAAAATCTCCTGATAACCATCAATCAGAAAACAAAAGAGAAAGAAAAATGGATGCGAACCTGGAAAAGGAGACTCTTTTCTGTTTCTGACTAGCTCAGTAAAACTATGATTGAATTTCTCATGGATATGCAAAGCTGCTACAAATTCTGGTTAGCAGAAGTACCCAGGCAGTTCAATTCCCAGCTCTCTCTGGCAATATATCTTGCTCAAAACAATTCTTGTCTTATTTCTATATATCTTTTTATTGCATGTTACTTGCTTATTGCACTTTGAAGTCAGAAAGATTTGAAGTATAGAAGTCATTATACACAGTTTACTAGCAAATATAATTGCATACTGCAGTGAATAGTCTTAAGACAGGCACATCTGCTTTTCTCATTTCGTTGTTTTTGAATAATGCTTCAGTTAAGGATGATAACTAGCGGAGTAAAATTGCCCCTTCTTTCCACTCATTTAACAGGTTATTGCCAAAGTAGAGAAAAAATGAAATGAAGAAAGCCCTGTGAAATTACATATGAAAATAATGTCATTCTATGGGATGATATTTTGTGAACAAGACCTGTATTTTACTTAGATTTGTTGACAAAATATGGATAAAGAAGTGGAGTACACAAGAACAGAGTCTTAAAAATAGTTTGTTTTTTTTTTTTTTTTTTTTTTTTTTACTTTTCACAGAGGTACAGACTTGTGGACAGAGGTTTTTTTACTTGTGGACAGGTACTAGAGTTAAAATAATATACCTGTCTTTTAAGGAAGTATAAAAACGGTGTGTCAAAGTAGAACTGTCAAATGTTTTATTGTCTTACCAAGCATTTGCAAAACAGTGAATCACTTTCCTCCTGATACTTTATATAGTTTCAAGTATACAGAAAAGAAGATGGTTACTTTTATCTCTGAACACTTATAAACCCTTTCCAATGATCTTTTAGGCAATTATTAGCCTTTTTCCCTTTAAATTAATTCTGTGAAAATTGTAATGATATATAAAATTGATTTCATTAAAACTGGTTTGCTATGTGAAAAGCATACTTAAAATAGTTCTTCATGAAAGCTCAGCCTGCATCTAGCAGTAGTTATTTACAGATCTTAGTGATGTTCACACTGCTTGAAGAGACTGCTGATATTTTTTCAGGTTGTTTGACACCTGTATATGAGACACTGAACTAAAAGCTAATAGAGATTTTTATTTCTGAAATTACTTTTTAGAATACATTCTAGTACAGTGCAGAGTAGCTAGTCACATTATAGAGGTCACATATCCTGCTGAAACTACTTGCATTCTGTTTCTCAAAAAGGAAAGATGTGTTTCAGATGTGTTCTCTGACCTAACCTAAAAATGAGAGCAGGTTTTTATCTCCAAGAAATAAGGCGATTTCCTAGCTCAGCAATATATCTGTTCTAGTTTACATTAACTATAGATTCATTCATATCAGATCTATATTTCCTATCTGTATTGAAGTTGTCTGCTAGTGTATGATTTCAGTTGGAAATATGTATTTGTATATACATAATGACATCTTACTTGAAAGGAAATACTCTTTTAAATTGTAATCCAAACATTAAAGAAAAGTCTGTCTTCTGAATGATGGTTGATAAAGTAATTCAATAGTCTCTATAATGACAGGGATGATCATGTTGCCCTTTAACTTTTAGCTTGCATAGTTCATAAGTGCCTTATCTGAAGTGGTTAAAAATTTGAAGAGAGAATTATATTCAACCTGTAAATATTTTCCTGAAAACTCCTTCTGAAATCTGAGAAATTAGTGAAGAGATAAGTGATCTGCAGTGTGAAAACCCTGATTCTTCTTTAACATTGTAAAACTGAGGATATTGAATAATGTCTTTTTTTTTAACAAGGATAAGATATTTGCACTTAGCATTTTGATTCCCTTAAAATCTCATGAATTTTGTTTGAATTGACTGCAAACAGTAGGGGCTGTTATTCTGGAGAAACATTAAATATATCTGCAAATAATTTGTTACTTTTCATTGTAAGCTAATGATACATGATGCTGAAAGCCATCCTCGTACAATTAATCCATTTTATGTAATCCAGGTCTATTGAAAGCTGTGGAGCATTTCTGTTTTATGCTAGCAACCTCTGAGAAGGTGATATCATAAAAAATGGATAGCCAGCAAATTAGGAAAACCATCTCTTTATCATTTTTAATGTAATTTTGCAATGATTGTCAGCTGAGTTTCTAGGAAGCATATCAAAACAATTAAGCAAACTAAATTACCACAGAGGTGAGCTATAAAATCATTACTATTGAGTCATAGGTTATAGGAAAGAGATCTGAAAGTCAATTTGTTCTACAGTATTCCCCAAGGATATTTTTTTCATTTCCTAAGAATGGTGTCAGAAACATTTAATGATCATTAAAATTATACATGATTGGTGACACAGTTCTAGTGAGAACTACCATGGTGAGTGATGATGCAAATTCATGAAAACATCTCAAATCTGCTCTCAGATATAAAGAACCAATATAAAAATATTACTCAAAACAGCTAGCTGATATTAATTCCTTGTTGCTTAGAAGCAGAATTTGAATTTGGACTTTCTGCATAGAGAGAGGAGTAAGGAAGGATCACTAGTAACTAGATCTCTGAAAGTCCTGTTGGGTTTGCATGCTGACATAGGCAAAATAGAATAATGTTGAAAATACTTTGTTCATTCAGTGATAGGTATGCTCTGTCCATGTGCTCAGCAACCCAGCCAGTGAGATGATAAAAGTAGCAGTAAGTTTTAGACTTATCTGTTATTCATTCAATGCAGGGAGATGCTTACCTCCATCCAGGAGCAGAGTCCGGGATTGTGCCCTACAGTAGGTTGCATGCCACTTCACTGAAGTAACTATCCCCCTCTTAATTTAAGCATTTAATAAATGCTAAGTATATTTTATCTACATACTGGAGGTAAAAAAAAGGGAGATAGTATATCTTGAAGACCTCTGGAGAGAGATTTTGTGTGCATGTGTTCAGAGAATGAAGGTAAACAGGCACTAGCTTTAGAAAGTGCCTATTAAGTGCAAACTTGGTGCTGCACTGTAGCCTGGGGTGGGCATGCCGGAGGTCTGTGCTCAGTTCATTCATTGGCTAGAGGGCTCCAGAGCACATCAGGAGATAGCCCTGACCACGACTCTGGAGATTAACCCTGAGTAGGACGTCCCTGTTAGCTTTTCTGTTGAAGCTGTCCCACAGTTTTGCAAGAGCTTCAAGGTTCATTTGCTGGTAAGTCATGTTTCTGGGGGTTAAATGCCTTATTTGAGATTACTGCAGTCTGGATTCTGGCCTGTACTCTCACTGTTTAGGTATTTACATGTAAAAGTCATTGGATAAAATTCATTAACTCTGGACAGTTTGAAGAAAAGTGAAGGAAAAAGCAAGCACATAAGCTCATAAATCCAAAATGCCTGAAGAACAGTTCCAACCTCTCTCAATTAAGAAGGAAACAATTCCACTAATGGTTCTTTATATACAATGTAAGACATTTTCTCTGTTTTTGAAAGCACGATTAACTGACGGCTATAATTATATTTAGCCATATGATTCAAATGAATAAAACCCCATGACTTCAGTACAAGGTGTCTTGCAAAGAGTGTAGCTGTTAAAAACAAATTGGCCTGCCAGTGAGAGTTATTGAATTTAGGACCTTTCTTACAAAGATAGAATAGCTAATGAGAAAATGAGTGTTCTGGATCCAAGGTGATGTGCCCACACCATTTGAACACTGCGGTCCTGGCTGGAATTGTTTTGTCCTGGAAAAGGAACACTTTTTTGTCTTTTGTTAAGGACTTTCTTGATGAAAATATAGATAAAAATAAGCCTGTATGTAAATATGAAGGCATCCCTCATTTGAGTCTCAATTTAAACATACATGCCGAGTTCAAGAATGAAATCGAATACCTCATTAAGAATTATGTGGGAAAATAAGACATATCCCTTGATGCTAGCTGCAGTCTGACTGTTAGTATTGACGGGAAGATAGCCTGTAAATTGTGGGAAAACTATTATTTTTTCTAGAGTACACGTTCTGTACAGCATACAGACCTGTTATATAGGGTATATTATTTTCCTGGCAGCCTAGTTAGGAAATCACATAGCCCTATGCATACTATCTATTATATAGTATAATATCTATTATGTAGTATTTATATTTAAACTCTGTAAATGGTACATGGAGTCAGAAGCTCAGTGGATTTTATTCGATTAGGTGCAGCAGAGGACTCAACTCATATCTCGGAGGGAAAAAACAATGAGCCTTTCAAATCCACCTTTTTTATTTATCAGCTTTCTTGCAAATGTTTCCACTGCCCTGGGAAGCTATTTCCTCTGTTGCAAGTATTGACAGCAGTGAAGCCATTTGTTACATCATTGTACACATTGTGTACACACATTGTGTGTAGAGTTTACCCTGCAATTTATGTCATTAATATATATTTTTTAAATTTATTTAAGAATCTTACTTTTTTTTTGTAGTTCTAACTATTGTTTTGAGCATTTGGCAAAATCACTATTAGCTGCAGAAAAACCTGCATAGCTCCACTGAGTTCCTTTCTTTGCCATTTTGACTGGAATTAGGTTTCTATTCTTATTGTTTTTTGAAACTACTTCTTTTTTAAAAATCTTGCTGTGAGAGTATCAGACAGCAGGCAAGTATTTACTATTTTGTTTTTTTGGTTTAAAGACAAAACCACTTTGTAACTTTCTGCTGTTAAAGATTATCTTTCATGAGTAGAAATAATGACTATTCATTAAAAATATGCAGGGAAGAAGAAGAAAAATTGTGGATTGCTTGTGGCACTGACTGATGGGAATTATACTCATGTATAGATATTTGGATTTTAAAATACGATTTTATATCAAAAATGGATACTTGTTCAAGAGACTTTGAATCGTATGCAGATGTGAAAGCTTTTACAAAGACTGAATGAAAGTAATTTTTTTTTTCTCCATGTGATTACGATTATTTATATGATTATATGGAGGTGGGCCCTCGGCATTCAATTATTTTTATCAAAATTGAGCATATTCTACAGCTATTGTACCTCGTATATACTGACTGTAAACCTAAAATTGTAAGTTGTATTCTAGTTCACCCATCAAATGAAATATGCAACACCAACAAGAACTTCTATTTTGTATGATTAATCTGATATTTCTCATGGAAAACACAGGGGAGAATATAGGTCTCCCAAAGAGGGCTTCATTCCTTCCTTTTAAATAGAACCAATGCATTTAATATACACTGCAAAAAGGAATAGTTATGTCTTTTAACTTAAAAATGAAACAAAAAATGCAATACAGTAATTGTATACAATAATATCAGCAATATCAGGTAACATAGTAAAAACAATTTGGTAATGTATTCTCCTTCCTAAAGATTTTAGAGAGTTCTATCGTTATTAATAATTAGAATGTAATAGCATTTTTGCCAGCTCAGTGACCAATTTTTTTTTACATTAGCAGTGAGAAGTTTACTTAATTCAGTATGACACTTGCAATAGCTCTTCCTCAACTTTTATAATTGTTATTAATATTAATATACATTGGTATATGTGTTTTAATGTTTCAACATAAATATATGGTGCTGTATTTACATGTTAAATATCAAGAAACATTTGTCAGAATTCTGATCTTGAAAGCATATTATACAGGTACCAAGTATAGAATATGTCTCTGCGTTAAAAAGAGAATATGAAGCTCTGTTTTTTTTTTATTTATTTGTTTTGTTTTATTATGAACTGATCCACAATGGTGTGTGTATCTACAATGCTCTATAATAGATAAAATAAATAAATAAATAAGATCTTCCAATGTCTGCTCTGACTAGGAGAGTCAGGTTTGATTCTCCCTAGGAATGGTAGCTACTTGTAAGTTAAATTCGGTCAGTGAATTATGTCTGGACAATCACTTTACCTTCAACTTTTGGTGTTAGTGACACTTGAAAAGTATTTTGACTTCAGAAAATTTTGCCATGTAAGTGTCTATAATTCAAGAAGCAATTCAGTTGAAAGTACATTAGACAATAAGATTTAGAAATCTTGATTTTGTATTTTAGAGCAAAAAGAATGGGAGCTATGATGTTTTGTTTTTGTCAGGAAAGTTAAAAGAAACTGGCAGGAGATTAGATGTTCCAAAACAGTGCTTTTGAGTAATTAATTTGTAGAATTAATGCCTTTTAGATTTCTCAAATTTTATGAAATGTACTCAGTAACATATGCTGTCCACAAGACAAACTCCTACTCCTATGATTTTTAATTCCTTTTCTTTATTTGAAAAACTCTAGGATATTTTAATTTGAATTTGGTTGTTAATCACTACAGTCATACTGTAGTGAATATTTAGGAAAAATTAAAAAAATTGAATCCAATGCACTATTTATATATAACAACTTGTAGTTGAATTAAGGCATTCTCATTCCCAAGACATTTTAGCTGAAACCGAGGTTGCTGTGTCCTTTATTACAGTTGAGACAGTAGTACTAAATTCAAGGAAATTGTATCTACAAAGAAATCCCAGAACATTTCACCTTTGTAACTGAGTTGCTTTAGTGAAACTCATTTTCTGTTCTCTCTCTCTTTCTGGTTAGACATTCACTTTTCTTAAAAGAAACATTTCTTTGCTGAATGCTTTTTAAGAGGACCTTCAAACCAATCGCTATTTTGACTTTTTGACAAGAGCAATTTTAGACAAATACCATTTTGTCTGATCTAAAATCTAGCTTCTGTAAAAGCTTTACATGTTTCCTTATAAGCTACCTCAAAGAATTTGCTTGTAAGTTCTGAGCTCTTTACATCACCTGTCTCCTCTTGTAGCTTCAGCAGAGATTACTGCTGCTGTAGCTGTTACTGAAGTTATACTTCCTCATACCTGACTACTACAGGTAAAATGAAGAATTAGTTAGTGATATATTTGCCCTAGTGTAGATCCAGGCAGTCTGACCATGACACATCCTGTTCAACCACATCTCTCATTAGGAAATGAAGATGAAATCCTAGCTGAAACAAAATTTATTCAAACAGAAAAGATAAATTCCCAGCCTGGGAATGAGACTAGTCCTGAGCACTGTTTGCAAATGTGCCTGTGCTGCATGGTGGTGCCTCTGCTGTCTTGGTATGAGCCTGGTCAAGAGATGTTTCTCAGTGCTGAATGACTATACCATACACGCGCCACTGCGCACCAGCAGTCTGTCACGTACAACAGTGCAGGACTTCCCTCAGGGAAGGACCCAAGACACGAGTCCTATAGGCATTTACCTGAATTTGCACTGAGCTCCTATCAGGGAGAAACACTTCAGTAGTGTAAAAATAACTGAAGAGTATATAGGCACGTTAAAGAATATCTGTTGCAGAAATAAGCATTTAACATTATAGTAAAGTTATTTTGATCTGAAGAGAATGCAGAGTTGTTATTGAATTAGCACTCTATGTAGCTTAATGCACACATCTTTATGATAACAATATGAACAATGTGTTTAAAACACAGATATTTCAGTAGTCCCTGTTTACACAAAATCAGAAAAATGTTCAAAGTTTTGATTAAGAACCTGTTTATCATACATCCATTTTTATCAATATAACACAATTTGCTGTAATAGACTGATAATTCCTGCAAACTTCAGAAAAAGAAAAAAAGGTTTTTAGAACATCTGAATTTTCTAAGGACCACATAAATAGCCACACAGTATGTAATTTTCAATTGCTTTTCTTTCCTCTTCCCATCTGACTCAGTTATTCTTGGGCCAAATGCTGATTAACATGATTTCCAAAAGTACAATGTACAAAATTATAGCACTTTGCTAAAACAGTGATCAATGTGCTGAAGGACATGAGCTGGCAGAAAGCAGTAATAGTGGAGATGAGAAAATATTTTAAAAATGGAACATGATTCGGGTTTGCCATCAGACATTTCAGACAGTTACCTAAATAATGTAAAATTCTACCCGAGGAGTTGAAGCATATGTCAAAATCAGACATTAAAGAAGATGCTCAATAGAACTGAAAATATGGAGAATAGAAAAGAGAATAGAAGCTTTCTTTTGTGTGGCTTTGCCATGTACGGGCAGGGCAAACTGAACTGAGAACAATATGAAGACAGCATTCTGATTACTTTTGGAATACACCAGATTTATTATTATTTTTATTATTTTACTGCAGTTGGCACATGGTTAACATTGCATCTGGGTTGACCTCTGATATATGTTAGAGTTTGTAAAGACAAATTTTATGATTTGGTTTCTATTTTATTCTATTCCAGTTTCTTTTGCAACAGAAGCCCTCTGAAGTTTTAGTGGATTTGGGAACTGTGGTGTAGCTGCTGATTTTTTATTTCTTTTTGCAATGCCAAAGAGTAGATGTGACTGAGGGAGGGAGGGAAAGAAAGGAGGAGGAAGGAATGGAGAGAGAGAAGGAAGAGGGAAGGGAGGAAGCAAGCAAGCAAGGAAGGAAGGAAAGAAGCAAGGAAGGCAGATAACTCTAGGTACTATTTACTCATTCAGAAATAGGCAACTACCTCACATCCTTTTTGTATTTTTTTTTCCAAAATCAGAAGTAGATTACATAAGCCAATAAGCTGGATCAGGATGCAGATCTGACCAGCCACATGTTTCAAACCAGAATGCTGTCAATCTTAGATGTAACAAATTAAATTTGAAAGCTCTCCATCGGAGTACCTAGCAGCTAAACGTAGAGGACAATCCACTCACTCTGTCCTGTTTGCAGGGCATTATCAGGCTTCAAGGTAAGTAAGAGCAGCGTGAACAACTAAACTACAAGAATACTCTGTTGCATTTCAGCTCTATAATTTTTGAAATCTGAGGATATTAGAATGTTATTTTGATTGCAGTAAATATCACAATTTTTGCAATCAGATCTGATATATTGTCTGTTTCAGTAGTGTCAGAGCTTAAGGGTTATATTTTGTGGGGTGCACCTTCAGAATGTTGAACTTTTCTTTGTTCACAATGTATCTGCAGAAGAAACATACTGATTATGCATCTTTTTAATATTTAAAACAATTCAAAGTCACTAGTCAAAATTAATATAATCTGCATAAGCTAAGGATTTTTCATCCATCCAAGCCTGGCATGCTCATTCTATAGTTTCCTAGGGTTGTCTTCTGCAGGTGCATAGGACGTTCTTCTAACTGAACTCCCCCAGAGCTGATAAATAGCTACCTTTTCTCCTCATATAAATTCCTTTCTGATGACATGATGTTTCGAGTCATAAAGGCTGTAGATGTTGTGACTTTATCTTTCCTTTTCTTTGAAACAGAGTCAACCACAAAATTCATTGTCTGTGCTATCAATGCCGTTTCTCCGTAGTGTTTATTATACAAATTTGAGTGGGTGGAAGGCACATTTGTTTTTTCAGTGGTTCAGAGGAAACACTTCTGGAAAAAAAATAAAAAGAAGCTCACCTGCAGAACCAACAACAAAAAAGTAAAAATGCGTGGCTTGTAATTTTTATTTATCCAAGCAGAATGATAATTCATATAACAAAAAGTATCTATGCTACTTCCTATATTATTGTTCTAAAATGAGAGAATAATCATCTAGAGGTTTAGGGAATACTGAGTATATATTTGCTTGCCTTGTAAAGAAGACAAGTTCTTATCATTTCATCTCATTAAATATCCTAGCAAGTAAAATGCATCTTCTGGCACCTCTGAAAAATCAACATTGTTGCGTGCTTCCATGGTCAATGACAAAGGATCAACTAGCAATAAATATTGAACACTGGGTACCTGAGATCATAAAAAAAAAGAAATATTAGTATTCCAAAACTGCATTAGGAGCTTACCCTTGAAGTGCTACTTTGCACTTTTTACTTACAAAGCAAAATAAACTGTATCTTTTTGAAAGTGACTTTCTCCAAAATTTAAATACCAATTTTATGCACACAAAATTAACATAAAATAGTAGAAGGTTTGGGAAGATATCTAAATTATTTTCCTTTTTATACATAAACATAATTATAAAGCAGAACTATAAATATACCAAGAAAACAATTAAGCCAAAGTATTAAATATGCTGAATAAAGAATTCATTTACTTGTGTATGGTATCCTATCTCATTTACTAAACTGGATAGTGAGATCTGTTGTTTGGAAATTTAATATTACTGTTGTAATTTTCATTACATTTTCAAGTGAAAATTCTCTACATTTTTATTTACATAAATTTTATGCTACACTTCTAGGCAGGAAAGCATTAGAAATTTCAGAAAAAAAATACTTCCAAAGTTCAAAGGTCTACTAGATTAAGTGACATGGAATAAATAGAAGATATCAAATAAAATTCACGGTAAAATTCTTCTCATAGGATGGGGGAAAACTGTCCTGAAATAGTTCAAGTATGGAATCCATTTTCATATTCCTAAGTAAGTATGGATAGGAATTATGCTAATAGAAGATCATTATTATTTTTTCTACATATAATTTATACAATAATGTTTTATGAGGTCTTGATGCAAAATTTGGTTTCCATAATATAGACTATATAGTTATTCAGAATGACAAATAGAGTATTTGGTCGATTTTACTGTTGGAAAATATAGCATTGCTATTTAAAATTAAAAGTACGTCTTTTAACGTGTTTGAAGATGCAAGTCTATAGGATAATTTAACAAATTTTTCTTTGCTATAAGCCCTTTAGACTTTGAGCCTATAACAGCTGCAAATTATTTCTGCTGGAAGCCTATAGTACCAAACAGGTTCTTCCCACCCATTTGAGTAATAAAAAAGAAAATCACATATTTAATTTTCAAAATACATTCCTCCTTCAGACCATGATTCATTCTGCTTCTCCAAGATATCTATTTCAGGGTGGAGGTAAGTTGTTGCCAAAAACATCTTTCTTTAGCCATAGAATATAGATGGATCTCAGACATTCATCTGTAATCATATAACTTGTTCAGGTGGTTATGTAGGAATAATCTGTCACAGTGAAATATTAGAATTTTAATTTGCTGTATTTTTTGCCAGAACAAATTATTGGTGTTTTGCAAATATTTAACTTGTTTATTTTTAGGATAAACATTCTTGTTTGGGGTTCTGTTATTTCCCTCATCCCATTCTTTAGAGACTGAGACAGTCAGGCATCCATTGTAAGAAAAGTACTGCTTTTCTTAGTTTCTGGTATCTTTTTATCCTTCTTATTTTACATATAATTTTGCAGTTGCTAAATATTAAAGTGTCATGAGAAAACATAAATTATAATTTTACTTTTGCGTGGAGAAAAGTGATGCTAAATTGAAGTAGTTAACAGAAAGGTCCCCACTGCAAAGAGATTACAACTTAAACTCAATGTGACACAAAAAGATGACAAAGTAAGAAAAAAGAACTAGAAATATAACAGTATTTTTATAGACAATTGTGCAATCAGCTGTTAGGCATTCATGCATTTTTGACCTCCAAATGCATTAGATTGTTCTTTTAAAGGAACCTTACAGTAGAAAGTTCTTAGAAGTAATCTGAGGGAAGAGCAAATAAGATCTGTGAATAGGGATTCAGAAAATATTTTATGATTGTGAGCTAGAAACAAGGTATGAAGATAAAATAGCATAAGGATATTAAAGCAGAACTCAAACTCATGTTCTTAGTACACAGATGAAAGCGAGGTCAAAGCTATAGGTTAAGACTGAGTAATTTGGGTCATTGAATGCTAAAGAAAAAGAAATTGAACTTCTCTTAACCGAAGATTATGGTTATGGATGATGAAATTGTATCATCCCACAAACCCAGATGTAGGCCATATTTTATGCCATAAATTAAAGTAGTATGTTCTGAATCTGTTGTCTGAGGAGGAAGATGAGGGGGAGCTCAGTTTTAATAGGTGGGTTTACATCTATATGGAAAAAATAAAAAAGAAATAAAACTGTTGATTGGCATTTAGAAAATGGTGACATTTTTAGATATCTTATTTTGTATTTTTTTCATTTGTGAACTTATTATGCCAAATGATATGAATCACTATCTCCTCCCCAGTATACAAATTTATAGGCAAAAATTGAAAAGAGAGGAAAGTCCTTTTTTTGTGTTACCCGTTCTCCATTTTTACTAGACCCAGGTCTTGAACACCATTTTTTTCTCTAGTGAAAAAATCAAATGGCAGTTTTTGCTTGGAAATGAGAGTTTATTTTGACTTGTTCAGACTCTATTCAGATTTGTGACTTTAGAGATAGCAGTTCTTAAGGATCAAGATTTCTGCTTTATAAATTAGTTTTATCCTGCAGTTAAGGACATAAAACATGAGCTATTCAATAACAGCTATATAGGACTAATTGATTCTCTTCATTTGTATCTCAAGCTTAGCCTAAAGATAAAAAAAAATATAAAATCAAATTTGTTTATAATTCACTATTATATACACTAGCATATACTCCTCAAACATAATTTATCTAATACAGTTTAAAACTTTAAATGTTTTTAGTTACTGTTAGGGCATTCCTAACACACTCTGAAATGCTTGTCTGTTTTATATATCTGAAACTTTGAATGCATTTTACCACTGGTATGCAGTGCCTTGACAGCATATTGGATGCAGCTATTTTATGTCTGTGGGAGTGAGAAATGAAAATGCCAGATTTATGACAACATGATGCATTGATTCTACTCACATGAATATCATTAGTGTCATACTCTCTCTCTTGTTTTGTGCCAAGTTATATTTTCAGCAAAAACATAATAGTGTAATTCAGAATATTTCTGAGTATTGCATGATTTCATTCTTTTTTTTTCTTATCCTAATAAAATCTGCAGCAAGTTCTAAAGAATGAAGACTCCTATACAAGGCTGTAAGAACATTGTTTTCCATGCAGTATTAGTGTTGAAATCATATGGACAGAAAATAAAAACAGAATTTTCTTGACTACTCCTTTTTTTTTTGTCAAAATATGTTGATTTGTCAGTTCCAAAACTCTTCATAAAAATAGTTTTTGAGGAAAGTTTTCAGTTCAATATTGGCCTTTATTGTAACTACAAGTAAAAAAAAAAAAATCCTGCCTAAAAGATCTAGTCACCTGGTAATTGGAGCATTCAGATTGATTGATCTTGCATGTCCCAGATGAAAGATTTGATCTCAGATTTACTCTCTTATAGAAAATAGCAGAAAATGGCAATATAAGGTGGAAACTGCATCTCAGTGGCCTTCTTTATGCAACATTACATATTCCTAGCAATATGTTTCAACAGAAATAAAATTCATTCTTATAGTGTAAATAAAACCTTAATGTACTTTTACCTTAATTCTGTAAGATACATGGGTTTTTAATGTGCTTTTGACATTTTATATATCAGGGAAAAAAGTTTAAATTCAGAAGCCAAATTTGGAATTAGAAAATTACCTTTACTGGATAAGGATATAGCAAGTTTTGTATGAAAGATGATATTCTGAATATAATTTGCATTCATGCCATCTCTTTAAATCAGTATAAGGTTGTCAATATGGATATCAATATATAATTATTTGTTTTACAAATGAAAACTCAAGGTTCATCTCCTGTAGGAGATAAGGAAGTCAAGGAACCTATTCCTATAGGTTGCAAATTGCAGGAAGGATTTTAAAGGAAGAGTTTTACTATCCGATGATCACAAAATAAACTCTGGATTATTCACTGATGAACATTCAAAATTGGAATATTTAATCTGTTTTGAATTTATATATATATATATTTTTGATAGTATTTTCAAATTTTCAATTAACATCTGGGACTTATACTTTCCCTTTACCTTTCTTCAGCATAGGAGAAAAAAAAATGGAAATACCAACATCTCTTCTGAGACACAACTTCCCCTCCTTGTGCAGCTTTAATAGAATATTTTCTTTTATAATAATGAAAAGGGAATTTGTCAGACTTGATTCTGACTGGATATGTTTGGCATTTTAGTGTTCTGTTACTTGGGAAATAAAGTTTTACACAAGAAGCTTCAGAATATCTTGATAGAATCATTTTTGAATTCCTAATTTTAGCAGTCTCTTATCTTCTAGGGGCTCATCAGCATTTAAAAAAGTTAATTTTTCGTCAAGCATAGCAGAAATAGCTGAAGCTGCTTCTAGTGCCGTTTTGGTCCAGAACTTTGAATGTATGCAAGAACAATTGGCCAAATATTGCCAGATTGTCTGAATACTTCAGGAAATTGCAGCCTATTCGATCCTATCGTAGTTTTCATTGACCACTTTTTATTAGCTTTTGGTGTCCAGATTGTTTATACAGTAGCTTATTGCTGAAATATTTTGCATTTCTGAGTATTTTGCGTTTATAAGGGCTCTTGAAGAAAGCAGGTAGTAATCCATTCAAAAGAGGAAAAGGTTTTAAGTGATTTCAGCCTATAGAAGATATATCCATTTTAAAGACTTGATCTCTGTACAACCACGTCTGTTAAAGCCACTCTCTCTTCTATGCAATTTTGTAGTTTCAAGATCTCTTTATGAGATATTCTTGTTTTGATAGCTGCTTTTAAGCTGATCGGTATTTTAAACTACTTACCCGTGGCTCCTGGTTTCTCAGCAGACGAGCACTTAAATGTGAAAACATTTCCAATCTTCATATCTTCAGTTATTTTTTCTGAGGTGAAAGTTTAAAACATACAATATTTCACCTAGTCTTAAGAGTTACACATAGATGAAGAAAGTGAAGAAAAGTGGCAATCATTACTTCTTAGAGAGAAGTGGTATATGTGTATTTATACACAGGATACATAAAAGTGTGATTAATAGCTGTATATATATATATATATGTATATATATGTATGTATATGTATATAATATTGGGTGGTTTACCTTTATGTTTCGTGGCATCAATGGTTAGGTTTAAGATGTTACTTAGGTTAAGATGTGTTACTTTTGTGTAAAATAGAGTAAAGAAGAGGAAAGATAGATCTTACACTTCCTCTTCTTTACTCTGTTTTGAAAAGTGACAAAACTAAAATTTGCTTTATAGCTTAATAGAATTAAATAATTTATGAATTGTCTGTTCATATCCTTGTAGGCTTAGTTAGGACTTAGTGCTGTAAAACTTGTCAGTTTAATTTCGGTTTGCTCTTATTTGTAGCATGTTACAGTGGCAAACATAACTTAATGATGCGACATCTCTGAGTTACCTTTGTATGCTGTGGAAGCATTAGAATGGGATAAGAAAGACCTTTGCGTAGTTTGGTTCTTGTCTAAAACTCAAGACTTGTGCTTCTTATTTGCTATCGATCTGGAGGACAGACATTAGAAACTACATCTAGGCAACGATTTGGGATCCTACATTTAGATAATGCAGTAACTATTTTTTTCTCAGAATGCAGGCCAAGACTAGAATTTGCAGATAGATATGAGGCCATAATGAGGCCCATGAGGCCATGGGAGAACTTGGGGAAAATAGTCGTGAAGCCTTGTCACTGGAAAAAAACGATTCAAGATTCATAAGACTGGAAAGAAAGTATAAATAGGTATCTTTGATGTAAAGCAAAAAAAAGAAAAAAAAAAACAGAATTCCAATTCTATCTCTGGAAGTTGCTTCAATATTTTACATGAAATAGCTACCACAGAATTAACAAGCTTTAGAGGAATAACTGTGGTCTAAGTTCCTAACTATTGGGCTAGAAAAGCTGCTTACTTCTGCCAGTGTACACATTCTGTCTAGGCCTGTGAGCCTGAATTTTGTTGCATATAGCTCATACTCAACGAAAGAGATGGATAGTGTGTTTCGGTCACTTGCTAGACCTTAGACCTTGGTGGGGTGGAGGGGTGGGAGAGATTAATTTCAATCTTGACAGACACAATAGGCTATTATAATGAATGCTATATTCTTCAGGTTCTTCAAGAGAGGGGAACGTCTTATATTTTGATTTTAACAGAAGTAGCTACTCAGTATTAACGAAAGTCCTGTCCTTTCTTATACACTATGATTATGCAGGCAGCGAAATACAAAGTATTGATGTAAGGCAGACCCTTCTGCGGCCAGGCAGATGTTGTAGATTCGGTCTTGCTTCTGCTGAAGCACGGATGGGTAAGAAATATTCAGCATATAATGTGGAGTTTTGCAAAGAGATATTGAAAAAGTAAGAGGTCTAGAGGGAGAAGTGGAAAAAGGGAAAAAAGTGGTTATGGGAAAATTGAGTGAAATCAGATGGTTTGGGGGAATGTCATGTGTGTTGTGAGCACCAGGAGAACAGAAAAGCTGGAGGAAGGAGAAGGCAGCTCTACCTCTCCCTACACTCCTGACAAATTTCCTGAGCTCTATTTTTGCTACCATTAGTGGATATGGGAGAAGGAAGGCAGAATCCATCAGCTAACTGAGCCTCCTCCTGCACTCCAAAGGCAGCTGAAGCTGGGTGCTTTGTGAACTTGAGACACGTCAGCCTGGAATAGCATATCCCTCTCTGCTTCAATCTTGGCAAAGCAGGCAGTAGGCTGACCTGAGATCCTGCTTGCTTTGCCAACAGCCTTTCTCCAGCTTTCTGACTAGATCTGTCTTTAGAAGTCCTGAATTAAACTGGTCCTTACTGCCTTGTTTTCTCATCACTAACATTTAGAACCTTACTACTTCCAAGCTAAGTGATCCTTTAGGGAGGACAAATACAATATGCTTTGAAGGACTCAGAAATAATGCTGAAAGAGGGTGCGTATAAATATTGAGAGAACAAGAAGGGAATTATCTGCTCCTCTCCTTTTTTTTTTTTTTTTTTTTTTTTTTGCCCCGGAGGGGGTTGTTTCATTTCATAGTACATCTGATGGAATTCAATTTAAAACATAATATTGGGAAAGTACAAAAAGACACATTTCAACTTCCTATGATTTCTTTCCATTAAATTTTCCATTAATGCTTCAGAAAAATTGTGACACTTCCCAAGTGGATTAGAATATCTAAATCTTAATGAGAACAATATGGCTGAAAATTAATGCATAGCAGTAGAAGAGCATAGGCGATGCTATATGTGGATCACTCAATTAGTCTAGTCGCATACTTTTTTTCACTGGAACACATGTATTTTCTGCATCCACAATGAAATGCAATTTTTGGTTTACAATAGATCACCCAGTGAGATAAAATTGTGTCTTTCTATAGAAGCTTTATCTCTTATCTGAGCTGCAGGGTCTTGTGCCATGGACTTTCTCCCTATTGCATGACTCTGCTGTGGGATGACCTGTATGCCCACAGTTGGGTAAGCTAAGGAATCTGGTTGGATTTGTTTTAAAAAGTGGTGCTGAGAAAGTATGACAGCCTTGGGCACTTATCTTTCTCTTTTGGGGGGAAGGAGGAAATCAGATCATAGGTATTTTAGACTTATCTGTATTTATCTCATTTGAAAAATATGTATTATAGGTGAATTACATAATTTCTTAATTTTGTTTACAATCATACCATTAAATCTCTTCAATCCTATTTTTGACTACAGTCATTGGAGTTTTCCCAGGCAGCTATCAGTTTGTTCCCTCTGACAATGCTAAGAAGGGGGTTAGAGTACTTAGTTTGTGTCCTTTATGTCAATCATTTTTCCTCTTTTATACCAAATCTTTTTGCATTGTTAGAGGAAAACAAGCAACACCTTTATTCCTTGAATATCTGTCTTCTTTATCCCCTCTGACCTTTTTGTCAGACAAAAGTTCATGGCTATAACTGTGATGTGAAGCATTTTATTTCATTCTTCCTCTCTTACCCTTGCTCTTTAGAGCAGTCTAAAGAATACTCTATGCTGTAACCTGTGATCGTTATTAATGTTACAGGCCAGGCAGAGTATTTTAATGCATCCAGGCTGACCTGTCAAGGTCATATCACTAGAGATGTGATGCTTGACAGGTAAATCACTCTGAAGTTGTAAGTCTCAAGATAATCTGTTTTACAGCTGTAGCATGTCGCCACCTAGCTTCATTTATGTTCCATTTTTCTCTTCTAAAATGTAGTATTTAAAAAGTCCTATCTAATTCAAAGAACATTTTATGTCCAGATAAGTATCTTTCTATCCATCCACTCTCTGCTTTTTATCTTATGCTAACAGCCACTCTTTAATCTTTTAATTTATTTGACTGATTTTGTCAATCTTGGCTTCAACTCAGTCTCCCTTCAAAGAGACCGGCCCAAATGCAGCTCTTTCTATAGAAAATATGAATTATTGATAAATTAACTCTGTTATGTCATGGCTTCTTTTTTGAATTGTCTTTTTCAGAACATAGGAGGAATGCATACAGGCTGTTGTGAGGGAGATCTGCTCTGTCTTAGAGCAGTTTCATGGAAACTCTGTATAAGTGTCTGTCTCCCCATTTTCAGGAGGGATTAGTGTGGAGAATTTTTGGAACTATAAAAAGCCAATAACATATTAGACTAATTAAAATACAAATGTTCTTTTATTTACTTAAATTATAGCTAAAGTATTGGAAAGAACTTACTTATTAGAGCTGGCACAACTTTCTCCTTAATTGCAGCATTATAGTGATGGTCTGCTCAGATCACCATTAATATCCTATGCCAAATAAGCATTTTTGTAGAATGTTCTCAGCTTAATATTCAAACAACTTCAAGCTGATCCAAAATTATTAAGGATGTAATATCCTATTGTCTAATTTTGATTACTAATTAGTCTTAATAAAAAATTATTTTTTTCACACAGGAAAAGATTTCATATGTGATTGGAAAACAGAATTATTTTCTAAACATACTACCAAATTAATATTTTGCCTAATTCTCGAAGTCTAAAATTGGTCAAATCAAAATTTTAAGCAGCTGATTTGAAAGTCATATGTTTAATTTATTTTACATTATTTTGTACTGTCTTGTGGATTAATGGTGATGATATTTTCATTTTAAGCAAAGTAATTAAAACAAAATAGGTCTTACAGAATGTATTAGGTCAATTTAAAATAATGATGGTTTAATTATATATGGCATTTCTAAATTTGGGAATTCTATGGTATTTGCCTTCTTTGCTCTTGTCTGCTTTAATTGTTACATAACTTTTGTGGTTTGCCCTACAGACTTCAAGGTCAGCTGGAGACCAGGCAAATACAGTCTTTGCTTCTTATATTTTCTAAAATTATGTAAACAGAATTTCCAAAAGTGCAAATGCACTTTTTTCTCCTTTTAACTCCAAGCACTAACAGATAGTTAGTTCTGATAGTTCTGTTGGGGATATTTTAAGGATTATTGATAACTAGGTGCCTTTCGGGTTAAAAAAAAAAAAAGAGAGAGAGAGAGAGTTAATATAGAGAGAGCTTATAGGAACCACTTTAGTGCCTTGCTCTTGCTTAAGGTAATTTTTCAGCATTTTTACCCAGTAAGTAAACAAAGGAGGGATCTTAATTCTTCTCTGTCATAGACTTTTTAGCTTAAATCTAAGGTTTGGAAAATTTATTAAAATCATTCAATAGCTAGCAGTTCAGTTTAAAAATTAAGGATTACTGTGGTCATCAATTTAAATAAATTATATTTTACTTACAACTGGAACAGTCTACTTTTGTTGCTGTAGACCATGGCTTAGCCCATCATGAGGAAAGAGTCCTTAATTCTTACTGTATATAAACTGAAAATTTGAAAATGCATACATCCCAGACATTGCTTAAGGACTGGCTGCAAGTCCTGCATATACCAAACCAGTCAAAGATTTTGTATATCTTTAGGTGAAAACCTATTACAACGAGAAAAATAACCGGTAAATGTTAAATTAATTAAAAAATTGTGCAGTAGAAAATACAAGATAGAAGATTTCTTACTATGTTTGTAGCAAGAAATAATTTTTTTTTGTTGTTCTATCAAAATCCCACAATGTGGTCTTGACTCAGTCTTTTATTTTGTTAATGCAAAAAGATATATATAATTGAAAAAAAAAAGCATGTTTTGTGTTCAATGGAATTTGCTTTTCTTAAGAACAGTCATAGAATCATAGAATCATAGAATGCCTAAGGTTGAAAGGGACCTCTAGAGGTCATCTAGTCCAACCCCCCTGCACA
>JAWLRI010001049.1:1074912-1087149 GCA_034781795.1 Crypturellus tataupa | reverse complement strand
TTGTGGCCATTTCCTCTTGTTCTGTCAGTGGCCACTACTGAAAAGAGGCTGGCCCCATCCTCCTCACTGCCTCCCTTGAGGTACTGATACACACTAATTAGATCCCCTCTCAGCCTTCTCTTCTCCAGGTTGAACAGGCCCAGTCATAACAATTGTCATTTTTGCATTCATTTATCATCTTAACAATGAGCAATTACTTGATTTAACTCAACTAACTGGAATTTATTGTTAGAATTGTGATGCCAGTCTGTATCTGTGAGGCATCCTTATCTAAACATAGTGTTAATAAAGCTATCAGGTGGTTTGACAGAGGTCACTGAGGAAAATGCAGGCGTGAGAAAAATATTCTGCAAAACACAGGACAAGTTTAGACTTTTCTAAGCTGTATTTTACTCTAAGGTCATAGCACATTCAGTTGATATAGAGTAACTGTTAGTCACAAAATATATATACCAAGATATGTTTCACCACACAATTGTACAAAGCTAAGCCATAGCTAAAACAAAGTATGTGACAGTAACCTGGCCATTAGATAATTGATTTTATGGGATAAAATAAACGCCCGGTCAGGCTAAGGCAAAACCAGAGAAAGCCTGATCCTTTCAGTGACTGGCATTTCTCTTGGCCTCTTACTGCAGTATTGGCAACCCCATATTTGCTGGACTTGTGGCTACACTTTAAATAAATTATTTGACATTTTAATCACTCCTGAGCCTGAGCATAACTGAAAATTGGTATTAAGCGTAAAGTGTTCATGTGTTTTCAGTAGTCATAGTTCAAGAAGCGCAAACATAACTGTCTTTATCCGGTAATGGCTGATGAACAGCAGACCTACTTAAACGGCATAACACTAATAGTTCTCGAGTCACCTATTTACAACTACAATTTGTCAACGTCAGTGAAATTCTCCTTCAAAATGAGCATGCCGCTTGATGTTATAGAATTGGATGGGTGTTGTGCATATAAGTCATCAAGTGAAAGCTTTCCAGGCAAAAAATATATATATATAAATTTGCTTGTTGCACTTGGCCAATATTTTTGAAAATAATTGAAGGATTTATCAGGCTAGGCTAATCAGACTAGCTAGCAAGGCTAATCTTTGTTTTACTATATTCCTTGATCTGCTCACTGATCCATCTGTGACAAATTTTGAAGAGAAAACTAGATTTTCATGGCCACCAAATCTTTGGTAGGTCCTTTGGGTAGTAACGAGGATTTAAAAGTATACAAATCATCTTATTACTATAAATATAAAATGAATACATTACTAATGCTGTGACTCACAATCTAATGTTTTAGAAAACAAGCTTGTCTGAATACATCCTCGCTTTCTGACCTTTTTGCTTTTATAAGCAGATGCTTTGTACAAGAACCACTGAAAAAAATAGCACTAAAAAAATACCAAAAAAACCTACCAAAAGTAAAAAAAATACCAAAATACCTTTGCTGGTGCAGGAGCCTTTGCCCCAGCAAAGGAATTATTACCAAACATTTATCTAAATAAGATGTATACAGGTGGACAACAAAAATTAAAAGAATTATATTTTCGCTTTTATGATATAAAAGGTATGGGATCTTTTCAGGAAAATAGGCTTTGAAACATGTTACTGGAGTTTTAGTAAGATTAAAAAATCATTTCAGTTAAAGCATAATAGAATTTTGTTACATACACTATGTTATTGACTGAGATTTTTCCAAGCACCAAATTACATCTAACGGTAGCTTATTCCCTCAGGTTATCTTGCCCAGTAATTTGTTGTATTTCTTCTAGCATAGAAAAAAAGTAGTTGAATTTATAAAAGGCTTGCCTATTGTGAAACATTATTGTGAAATATACTTTTTTTACAAAAAGTTATTCATTAATGATAATCCTGAAGCAGTTCACTACTTCTAAGAATCTGAAAAGGTTAACTCAATATTATTTTGAAAATGATGGTAGTAATAACTATATGTATATATGTGTATATATACATGTATACAGATATATACATATGTACATATATACACATACAAAATACAGGATCTTCCTATTTCTCATGAAAATAATGGTCAAATATTATATATAGCATGTGGCTTTTCATATACATTTGCAACCATTTGTTTTCACACTGGGAGCACAGCACTTTCACACAACATTCTTCCAATATCAACTCCTCTTTTTTACTTTTAGACAAGGCTTAACACTGAACTTTATATCCACTGCTTCGAAAAATCTTATAGCTGGCCTCCTTTCTTGAACTTAATTTGTTTGTATGCAAGAAATAAGTAATTGTAACAAAAAAGTGTATGGTACTTTCATCCTTTTAAGAAAAAAATATTTTGTTGTTTTCTAAATGTCTTTGTTTAATCATGGTTCAAGTCATTTCTATTGGTTTATATTGAGAAAGCAATTTAAGCCTCCCTTGTGTATTCAAATGAATTTATTTTTCAGCAAAATATATGCTTTGCTTGGGTTGCTATCATTATGAGCAGTGAAAAGACATTTTTGTTAATTGTCATTATTTCCTGGAATATAAACAGAAGTCGTTCTGACATCAAATATGAGATTAAATATATATTCTACACACACATACATATACATAAACATGTAATATGTAAAATAATATATAATATATATTTTTTCCTGCATATCTGTTACTATTTTATGATTTGTTTTGTTTTTCAGTTGTCCATATCTGGCCTTAAATTTTGGAGTCATCTATCTAGGAAAAGGATCATTCATAAAGTTCTGAAAATACCTAACAAGAAAGAGAACACTTGGCAGTTCAGCATTAACTTAAGCCATTTTTTGAGTGGTTTCTAAAATGGCATGAGAAATTTCTTTTGTATCCAACCTGAACTTAGAATATTTATTGTGCATTGTTTTTTAATGTCAGATGATGAGAGAACTCGTGTGTCTTTAACAAAAGCAAATTGTTTACTCGTTCAAGGATTCTGCTCAGGACTCTGTTTTTGAATGAATTTCAAATCAGTAGTTCTATTTAGTTGCATGGCAATCGATTGCCTTTTATGTTAGATGAATGGTCATGTTTATACCACCCCCACTCAGGCCTTTTTTTTTTTCTGGCCCACTGCCTTAGATGCCATCACCCGTAGCTGTTACTCCCAATCAAGATTCTGTTTAGTGGCTATCAGCCACTTCCAGCTTTTCAATGCATATACATGAATGTATTAAGAATTAGAGATGTGATGTGGAGTTATAAATGCTACTTGTGAAAAAGAAAAGAAAAAGTCCAAGTATGAAAAGGAATCATTTCAAATATGGGCACATCAGAGCATAGTTAACCAAACATTTATTCATTTTTTTCTTCTATTTACAACTATAGATAGGAATGTTACTAATTGGATTTTTTTGACAACTTTAATATTCACTGAAGGAGATGTCCTCCCTTTAGGAAAGCATACATTTCCTTTTATTAATAATCTGCTTTTATATGAGCCTTTTTGAGTGCATTACCCAAAGTTTATGCCAGTTCCATAAAACATATATTGGAAGGCAAGGACATCATTAATGTTTCAATTTAGCTTATAGTTGTTTCAGGAGACAGGATCTACGTCTTTCACCTAATGGCAACAGTCCTCATCTGTTGATTTGCCACTTACTGGAATCCTTTTGATGCCACCATCAGCCATGTGGGAATGTGGTGAAATTAAGCATTAACTTTGCATTAACATATAAGTATTAACTTTGCAGCATAACACTGGCACTCAAAAAAAGACTGTAAGCAGGTGAAAGAGGCATCAATGAATGGTCAACTACAACTGTGGAGCTTTCACTGAGCAGCACTGGAAAGCATAACCCAAATATGTCTGGGCATCAATTTCAAACAGTTCCCAGGGTGCCGCCCCCAGATTTACATGGATGCCATGTATGCTAATGGCAACACATACTCCATATGGACATTCCAAGTAGCTTGCTGTGACTTTGGGAGAACATTCTAGGCATTATAGGATGATTCTTCTTGCAAATGATAGTAATCTTCACGTGAGTCCATCAAGAGATAATTATGTTCTTGATGTTTGTTCCTGGTATTCCAAGACCCCTTTTCTTCCCTTTGTGATATATGGTAATATTTTTCTGAGGAAACAAACATACAAACAAAAAGAAAAGTTTCATCATTTATTTAAAGGATTGTTCTAACATGACTACTGATTTGGCTTAATGTGTTATTTTGGACCTGTTCATCTGATATTAAATTGTGAGAATATCTGTGCTAGTGACAATTGTATATTGCACATCCAGTGGTATTGGCTCTGTTTCTGAAGTTTGCAATTCCTTCTTCCCACTGCTAGGTTGTGATCTCCCTTCTGCACTGGTTGTACATGGATAGTTCTCAAATAGGTATATAGTCATAGATAGCTTTGGAGGTAAAATTCAGCACTGCCTCCTTCTCCCCACTTATAAAACCTTCTTCCACTCTTGTCTTTCTAGTGTGTCACTGCTCCTGCTGCAATCTCTTCACTGACTTTGTCCTTGTTCTTATACGTGAAATGTGAACTCTACATTATATTCTTTAAAGCCAGGTGCTGCTCCTCAGTGCATCTAATTCCTGTTAAAGGGCCTTTGCCCTGCCCAGTCTTCTTTCCTCTCTGATCCATTTGTTCTCTTCACCCTCAACCCTTTTTCTATTCTGCTTTTGACAGTCCCAGTCCACAATGTAGGAATGGCAGCCTCCTTCCTGTGTGTCAAGCACTCTGTCTTTTGAAAATCACTTTTTCACTTCTTTAAACTCACTTTTTTCACTTCACTTCTGCAAGTGACTTACTCTGTCTCTGCCTGACCCAATTCATATCTCATCATGTTTTAAGCAGTGTCAAACACTTCAGTCCCAAATGTTTTAAATACCTGAATAAGTGCATCAAAAATCATGATTTTTTTTTAAATACATTTATATACACTTAACTTTATATGCACAAATTTATAAGTGCATAAATTTATATGCACTTAAATGTAAATAAGTTTAAAGAGCACTAAACTGGCTTTAAAAACAGGAGTAATTTTGGTGGTGGGATGAGTGCTTAACCACATGCTAACCTCTACATCAGCAGTTTGGCATATCTAGGGCATGTAACGTGGCAGTAACTATGCAGCTTTTCTCCTCTTCCAAGAGGTCATGCTTCATGCTTAAGTTCCACAGGAACTTAAGAAAAAACTTTTTGGCAGTGAGGGTGACAGAGCACTGGAACAGGCTGCCCAGAGATGTTGTGGAGTCTCCTTCTCTGGAGATCTTCAAGACCCGCTTGGATGCTGCCCTGTACCACGTGCTCTAGGTGGCCCTGCATGTGCAGGGGGTTTGGACTAGATGACCTCTAGAGGTCCCTTCCAACCTTAGGCATTCTATGATTCTATGATTCATGTGGCCAAAAAGGCCATCACAATAAATCATTTCTAGTTAAGACTAAACCTGTTTTCTTTAGGATGATAAGATCTGTTATTTGAGAATAACATGAGCTCCCATATTATGGTAGGTTCTACAACTCTGGTATTCACATAATAAATCCAACTTTCATTTGAGTGTCCCTGTAAAGCTGTAACTTGAATTGACTGGCAGAATCAAAATCAGAACTTGCTCTGTTTATGGTAGGTAGCATGCTACAGGGAAACGTTAGAACGTGTAAAATACGAACTATATTGATGGAAGGAAATTATTTTTGTTTTATGTGCAACTAATCTAGAGGAGGTCATATGTTTGTGAGCTGGCAGAAAGCCAGGCAATTAGATTGTTAATGGTTATTAGCACATGCAGGACAGAAACTGAAATTCATCATAACAGTTTTCTTGCTTTTACTTGATCCACCTGGACTCTTCAGACAACCTTGCTAAGTACTGAGATTTTCACTTACCTCTTTTTGAATTGATGTTTTACTATGTTTATATTAATTCTTTATAATCTTTTTGATTCATAGTTCAAGTACTATGAGATTAATATAAAACATAAAAATCTGAAATCACCTGCAGTATTCTTCATTTAGAATATAGATAGTTCTTTTCATTTTGCTGCCTCAATTCCAACAGACTCTACAGACAACTTCAAAAAGTTATCAGGCACAGTAAAAATTACTGAATATACTGAATCAATATAGTTTATATGGTTTATCATGTGAATAAGACAAATGCAATATGGGCAAAGCATGTATTATCTGGAATAAGTGGTTAGCTGGAGAGGTTTATGTGAATATATATTTGAAAACTACATACACACACATATATTTATGTAAGCGTTCAACTGTTTCTAAAATTGTATTTACCTAATAGGTCAGTGTAATACCAAAGTATATAAACTACAATTGAAAAGTATATATTTAGATTCTTTTTAGAAAGAATGAAATTGCCCATTGATAACTTAATGGCTCCTTTGGAGCCATTTCACAGAACTTTGATATGAGGAGTTCTTGCACAGGTTCTTATATAAATCTTTCTCTTATACAAGGTTGTATGCTTATTCTTGTTAAACACTGTAATAAAATACTGTGTAGAGGCTGATTTCTAAATGTTACTGCTCTTGATCTTTCCTCTGTAAATGAGTGAATAATGGAATTACTGGAAAAATTATTTGTGGAGAAACATTCCTTAATGTGAGGTGCCAAACTGCAACATATATACCTTAAATTAATCAAGTTGCTGATTTTTTTTTTTTTAATTAAATAAAAAATCCTCATAGCACCATTATTTTTAAATTGATTGTTGGCATATGTAAGGGTGATCTCAGTCATTGCAGTATAAATTCATCTAAATGTTTGTGTTTCAGCCTTTGGAATCAAAGCAAACCATAGTATTCTGTAAGACTTTGCCAAAGAGTTTACGATGGTGTTTCTGCAATTTCACAGGTTAATGAAACTACTGTACATTTATGTATGAGTTTTAGCTACTGTATCATTTTTATGATTGATTTCTTAAAAATCTTTCAAGTAGAAAACTCAGGGCATAGGTCCTTCAGGGTTATATGCTGTCAAACATATAACTATATAAAGCGTTTCAAGGGTTTTTGTTATATTTTGAATCATAGCATGCATCATGCTGTCATGGAACTCACCATGAAATGAAATATGAAGGAGAATTTCATCTATACATGGAAGTTTGATATTAAATAATGATGAAAGATCCAGTCTTACTGTTGTTTTCAATACATTAAAGACCCCCAGAGTGCTGGAGAGTCTCATACAATGACCTTCTCTGCACAGTTTGGCTAAATATCTTTACTGTCTTCTGATAGTGAGTACCTCTCCTTAGTATATAAAGATGAATTTAAAACGTCCAATTTATGCACATTTAGTAAGTGTTATGTGCTGTGAAGTTCTTTTTTGTATGTAGAAATTCTCATTCTCATGGCAAAATCTTCTAAAGCTTCCTCAGGAGTTTAGTTACTGTACAAAAATGCATCTGAAGAGGGAAATTGTTTATCATTCCAGTTCCAGTTATCATTCCAGTTTATCGTTCCATCATCTATCATTCCAGTTTCTGTTGCTACAGCTCCAAAATTATTTAGTAGAGCTCATTTAAATACCCCATTCTTCATCCTTTTCAGCTATTTTCATCTATATGGCTTTTCATTTTACTCAGCCTCAGTGCATTTTACTGGTTGCTAAACAAAACTGCTTGCTAGTCAGCTGAAAAGGGAATAAGAGGTAGCTCTCTTCTAAAACTGTTCAAAGAACTATAATAATTTGGAGTAGTTTCAATGTTAATTAAATGAAGTTTCCAGCTATATATATTTAGGTAATGTTTTTCAAAATGCCTGACTTGACGCAGTTTACATTTTTTTAGATCTATTGAGCATCTGTGTATAGGTCTTATAAATTGGAGCAGGCTCAGGCTTCCTATGTCTTCCTAATTGAGACTTCCTTTATCATTAATGCTATAAACTTTTGCTTTTGAAACAGGACAAGCAAAATGTTAGGATAAAACTAGTATGCAGACACAACTAATCAGAGATATTAAATGTATCTCATATAGTGATGAAGTAGACTTTCACACTTACCAGTGACAACTCCTATATTTTTCAAATTTGAATGATTCAAATAAATAAATAAATAAAAGGAAATAAATAAATAAATTTGAAATTATAGAACAATCTAGGAAAGGTAGAACAATGTAGGAAACATTTGGGTTTTGTGACTATATTAACCTGTTATTGTAGCGACAGAAAAGTTCTACACAGGCATTTTCCTACTTAAAGTATTTTGCTTAATAGCAGTTCAGCGCCACTTGTTTATGCCTAGAGAGCTTCCTGTGGAAGTGTCAGTAGGTAACAGATGCAGAAGCCTGTAGTGAAACACAAGTTAGGGTGATAGGTACAAGCTGCAAAGGCCTGCACAAATCCCTGAGTTGTGCTGGTGCTAAGTTTCTGTTAAGTCAGCTCAACAGCTGAAGGAGACTGCTCCTGTAAAGGCATCTAGATAAAACTTTGTAAGGTTTGATCAAAACCTGTTAAGCAGTTAAGCACAGTTAAGTTACTTGAAAGTATAGCATCAGTATTTTATTTACTGCTCCAGTGTTTCATATTTATATGGGTTCTGTAGGTAAGTGGATGGTTGCCTAGTATTTAGCACCATGAGGTAAAGGAATGTTGCTGACTCAAGAGATTTAAATATCCAACTGACGATTTATTTAAAATGTAGACATAAAAAGGTATAGAGCATATTCCTGGGAATCTACATGCAAAATAAGAAGTGAAGGTACTCCATGACTTACTCTGGAATTCCCATCTCTTCAGTCCTACTTCATATGAAATACCTTCATTTTTAATTGTGTACAAAAGGCTTTTACCTCATAAATGATTACTGTGGAACAATCCTGACATGCACGGTGGTCTTTCTGTTGAACAGCAGGTGTTGGATTTGTCCTTGTGTCTAAAATCAGGAAGGTAGTCCTGCATTTACAGTACATTAAAAAAGAATTCAGTGTACCAGAAGTTGAAATAAAAGAAATATGTATAAGCAAAGTTCGATCATGTTTATAGCTAAATGAAGCTGCATGTTCTTCATACTTAAGTACTTTACATTTTTTATTTCTCCATGCACTCTATATTAGAAATAGCTAATGTTTTGTTTTGTTTTGTTTTGTTTTAATGTACTGAAGAGTTTAGTGTGTTGATATTGGCAACACAGCTTCAGTTCTTAAAAATATAATCTTAATTTAAAGTTATTTCTAGGTTCTATTCTGACATTTAACCTTAGGACTAAGATTGTGGCTAGGTTTTGACAACTAATTGCACTAAAATAAATTTTTAATATAAGATGTCTAGGCTTCACTTCATGGTACAGTTACTTTGATTTTAATTCACTGCTAGAGAAGATACAGAATTTTTAATCACTAAGGGAGCTGACTTTTAACTCTTTTATATCAACACTGGACATTGGCACTTCTAGAATTGGAGACTAATAAAATTGCTTCTAGAATTTAGATCTCAGTAGAATAGAAAATATTATCTAAATAAGAATATGAATAAAATTCTTCCTACAAATTCTTCTTATACCCGCATATGTATGTACATATTTGTATATATATTAGTTTTATTTATTTCAATTTAAGTCTTTGTTTTCTAATAGATTGCTGTCACAAAGCTTTTGAATTACTACTGGATAGGAGAATCCAGTCCTGAGGGTTTATTTGAGGCTTCAGTTGTGAAGGGTAATGTCAGTTTTTCCATATCTAGCTTTGATGATAAAGCAGGAGACAGATGTGATTAGTTCAAGAGCTTTTGGAAATTACTGGGATCTCTTCTTATGTCTTTGCATTAGAAATTCCATAAAAGTAATTTTCAACTAACAGAACATATCCCTTCAGTTATTGCACACCTACTCCTCTCAGATCCTTCTGCTGTGTTTAAAACACCATGTGTTCCTTTAAACGTGTTCTGAAATTTGACCAGATTATGCAAAAATAAAAATAGGAATTTAAAGCAACCTGTTTCTGTTAGATAGCCTCCAGCTCTGAGGAGCTTTGTAAAGTAATGCAATACTTAACATCCTCGTTGATATTGAAATTTTGATACTATCCAGGTTGGCATCACATCAGTCTTAAATACAGTAATGATCAAATATTTTTACTACTTAAAATTTCTGTAATTAAGAAAGACAAACTGGTCTGCCTAACCTAGATAAAAGAAGCAATAAATGAGTGCCCTTATGCTGTGTAAATTAGTGCCTTATGCTGTGGGAATGCCCAAGGGAATGGGAATTCCCATGAATTCCCATGTAATTCACGGGAAGCTGATGTTCCAGTGGTGCTCTGCTTAACCTAGTTCATTGTGCTGTTTATTTGCAGAATCGCTTTATTCTGTAGTTTCTACATCATAAAACTTCCTTAATTTGATGTAAACTATGGTTTAACGTTTCCTTAATTATCTCTTCTTTTTAGTGCTAGCCCTGGACATGTAACTGGAAACACTGAATTTCCAGAAGCCAACAGCAACAGTGGGGGAGGCCTTTTAATGAGACACAATTTAAGCTTGACTATTTGGAGTACATTAATTAAATAATTTCTAGTTCTCCCTGTAGACTCACTCTGAAGTTTTTAGGAGTGAAATGGTGAGATTATTGCATAATTAGCAGCAACAACTTGGAACACTTAAATCACTTCAGCAGAATAAAAATAAGATAAATAACGCAGTTCATCTTCCGGCCTCTTTTCACTTGCAGTGAGTTTTATTTTGGCCTGGGTGTTTCATTGTGCATTTGTTTCTTGAAATAGCTTTTTAATTATATGTTGATAATATCAGATAGTGCTAACACTTTCTGAATTTATTCTTTAGCAAGAGATCAGTATTCTTGTCTTAGAAGGCACTTTGTTGTTACTTATCACGCATATGTTGTTTTTGACAGCATAGAAAGTTGTTAATGAAAGTGGGGAGAAGATGCAGTCTTTACCTTCATACTAGATTTGATTCTTGGCCTGAAGAAATATTGCAGGAGAGGGAAATAATATAAATGGATAAATAATAGCAGTATTTATTCTGTGTCTTTTATGCAGTCTATTTATTCCGTGATAGGTACGCTTATTTTTTTGCTCCAGAATATCTTCAATGAGCATCATTTTCCAAAATGATATTTGAGTCTAAACATGATGAAAAATGTGTGCGTCAGTGTGTACAATATAGTCAACCTCTATCCAAACCATTAAATGTATCTTTGGCTTCGGAGGGCTGAATATGGCATCTTATGAGGAAAATTCAGTTTTGCAGAATTTCAGTCACAATACTTTTTGCCATGACTGATACGGTTGACTTTTATGGATAGCTTTCTCAAGGCAAATGCACTTGAATTAAAGAAATGCTTTCCTATTGTAATGATTTGAAGACATTTCCTACTTGCTAGTTAGTAAGTCTCACAGTTTGCTAACAAGAGGCACCTCAGTTATTGTAATTTTTCATTCTGCCTGTTCCAAATTAAGATTTTATGAAAACTCCCTCCCCAGTGAAGAAGAACTAGCTTTTCCTTTCAGGCCCTCTTCAGTCAAGGCCCATCATGTCTCCTTCGTTTACTTCCTGCGCTATGGAGGGCTTGGAAACGGAGAGGACTGACTTCCCCAAGCCACTGAAGGGGTTGATCACAGAATGAAGTTATGTCTTAGAGGCCTCCTTTTTAGTCCTGCCTAAGACTTAGTCCTGACCCTTAAATATTAAAACACAAATAAGAAGTGATAGGTAACACTGGAGTTGATATCTGAGGATTTGAGCTCTTCACTGAAAAAAAAAGGAGGTTCTGACCTTGCAGGAAAGCACATGGCTGGTCTTCCATTCCCCACAGGACAATGGTGATCTTGAAATCATGCTAAAGTCCTCAAGATACTCTTTAGTCAGATGTTTGTCAACATTTCCTGTTGTAAATGCATATTCTTCCCGAGCACGTGGTTATCTGGTAGTAATAAATAGTCCTAAAGTGTAGTCCCAAATAGGAATGGGTGCCATGAAGCAAATCCAGTCATTAATTTTTATATCCCCCCAGTAAGTAGGCAATAAAAATATAAAGCAAAAGTCTACATATTGACTTATTCATGAACTATGTATTGCTTGCTCTGCAGAGAAGTACCTGGACGTCATGGTGAACAAGTTGACCATGAGGCAGCAGTGTACCTTTGTGGCCAAGAAGGCCAGTGGGATCCTGGGGAGCATTAAGAAGAGCTTCTCCAGCAGGTTGAGGGGGGTGATCCTGCCCCTCTACTCAGCGCTGGTGAGGCCACATCTGGAGTATTGTGTCCAGTTCTGGGCCCCACAGTACAAGAGGGATGTGGAGCTG
>JAWLRI010001049.1:1048026-1074812 GCA_034781795.1 Crypturellus tataupa | reverse complement strand
AGGATGATCAGGGGCCTGGAACATCTGCCCTATGAGGAGAGGTTGAGGGAGCTGGGCCTGTTCAGCCTGGAGAAGAGGAGGCTGAGAGGGGACCTGATCAGTGTCTATAAGAACCTTAAGGAAGGCAGTGAGGAGGCCTCTTTTCAGTGGTGGCAACTGATAGATCTAGAGGCAATGGCCACAAACTAAAGCATCAAAAGTTCCACAGGAAGTTAAGGAAAAAATTCTTGACAGTGAGTGTGACAGAGTACTGGAACAGGCTGCCCAGGGAGGTTGTGGAGTCTCCTTCTCTGGAGATCTTCAAGACTTGCTTGGATCCTGTGCCACATGCTCTAGTTGGCCCTGCATGTGCAGGGGGAATTGGACTAAATGACCTCTAGAGGTCCCTTCCAACCTTAAGCATTCTATGATTCTACGATTGTGGCAATCAAAATCTGCCATGCATTTTCCAAATCCCAAGGAAGATAGTCTTAGGTTAAAAAGTCCTTTTTAACAGGAAGAAATTTCCCAAGATCAATATTATTCTTTTTAGCTAAATAGAACCATAGGACCATTTGCAATAGTGACATCTAGTGACACTCATTAATATTATTATATAATTCTCCTCACAATATCATTTCCACCTTAAAATAGCATAGTAATCCACAAAAAAAAAAAAAAAAGGAAAAAATCTCATAGAACTACAAAACATCTCCTTTTAATACCTGAAAGATGTTGGAAGAGGCAGGTGAGCAATTTTCTGGAACAACAACTGGCTTAAGATTCTTGAAGACTAGAAACTTATATTTTATCCCATTGAACATAACAGTTTTCTACACTTGTGAATCAAGCTATATTTGATACTTACATTAAAATGAAGAGAAACACAATTTTAGTGTTTTATTTATTACTGAATTTGGTTAATTAAAGTCATGGTATAAAGACAGCATATAGTGGTAGGCATGAGGATTCAAAAAAGTATTTTCCTTTAAGAAATTATTTTAAATATTCCTTAACTGTCCTACAATGATGCAGTGTTGACTGAATCTTATACTATTAGTATTTATTTTCCAGTGAAAGTGAAATGTATTTTACTGATCAGTAGATATAATTATCTCAGCAGTCCACTTTATCTTATGTAGTTTTGTCTTGAATATTTGTACGTACTACTTAGTACCTACTTTTTTTCTTACCATAATAATAGATAGGAATGGAGTAAAATTAGAATAGGCAAGGACTGTTACACAAGTTTCTACATGATATGTAACCAGCATCATTATGATATTTGACTGTCAGTTATGTTTATTACATTTTATGAAAGTACCTTTTGTCTGACTGTTATAGTCCACTGCTTTTCAGTTCATACTGTCATAATCTAATCTTGCTTCTAGGTATGCTGAAGTTCACAAAACTCAATGTACCTTGACATATCCTCAACTACTACATTGAGTTTTTCAACTCCTGTGTATCATGTCATTGTGTGTTGTTCAGTGGCATTAGCAAAAGGTGCTCTGACACAGGAGATTATGTCAGCACCTATTCTGACAACTTCTGTATTGCACACCTATATTTGCACTGTTGTCCTGATTTCTCTAAAGCTGAGATTTCTTTGATGAAAAAAAGGAATGTCTTTAATTAAGGCTATATAAAGTGTATTCCCAATTGCAAATTCACAGTTTTTTTCCTAATAATTTTGATATAATTGTATCTCTTCATGATTTAGATCAAAATGATTTATACATTATCTGCATTAATTCAACACCAAGACGTTTTGCGGGCTTGTCATATAAATTCCACAGTTGTTCTCTCTAAAATTGACATAAAGAAAATCTATATCAAGCCACACTTTCCCAGAATCAGATCAGAGAAGGAGTTTGGAGGAAAGAAGAAAGTCTTGTAATACATATGAAGTGATGTCTTGTCACACCTATTTGTTAGTTCAGCCTTCTGAAATCTCTAAAGGTGAATGGTAAAGTGACTTTCAAAAATAGGGTTTCCAGGCATGGTAACTTGCTAGGTACATTTGGCTTAATGCTTGTGGTCACATCAGAGGAAGAGACTGGGGGCTCTTTTTTAAGCAAACTAACAAGCAAAACAAAACAAACAAACAAACAAACAAAACATGGAAAGGAATACAATGAATCTCCACATTCTACAAGTAAGTACTTAATATATGTAGAAAACTGTGATCAGTCTACATAGTGACTTTAAAGAGCAAGGAAGTCCTTGTACATTTGCTCATTTTAATATATATGAACAATCAATTAGCAGGCATGGAAGCAACAAATGTAAGTTGAGTAATTTGTTTCTGTTGAATTACTTGCTTAACTCTAGTAATTTTCCCATGGTTTTGACAAACAAAAAATTACTCCTTTAATAGAGTATCTAAATAATTTCAATACACTTTAAAAAACAATTATATTTGTCGAAAAATAAACCTCTACTCACATATAAAAAAGTAAGTACTAATTTACCTAATCGTAAAAAATGAAATTTAATAAAAAGGAAGCTTATCTGGACCATAAATTATTTGATTTTACAATTATATGATTCTGCACTCATATTTTAATGGACACTTAAAAAGTAATCCTATTATCTTAGAGTCAACAGAAATTGTGGAAATCCAATATGATAAAGATTTCAAAGTGAAAATGTGAGACTATCAGAACTTTTGCATGTATCTATATATCTATATAAATACACATGCACATACTGTGTGCATCAGTTTATGTATGTGCAGTTACTTTCTGTAAATTAAAAAAAAAATGAAGATGCGAAGTAAGAAAGTAATTGAGGTTTGGGAAAGGGCAGAAATGAATTGCTATCAGGAGAAATGTGAAAGACTCCCTCAGGAAACAACACAGAAGCTACTAGTCGATGATGCCAGAGCGGGCATTTCCTGTGCTGCATCTGCTCCAAGGGATGTAACTGTAAGTGCAGGCGCTTGGCCAGTGCACGGCGGAGTGGAGGGGTGCCAGGAGCTGCCGATGCTCCCGGAATAATGAAGCGGATCGGGAGGATACAGCCTGCCGGCGGTGCCATAAGTGGGTGCTTGGAAGAGTAGAACATGCAAAGAGGAGTAAAATATTTATGTGACCTATGTCTTTACTGATGGTATGTAACTTTTGGAGAATAAGTAATGTAAATATATATTTCATCCTTAAAAAATAAATAATCAGATTCCTTTGAGAGTTTAAAAGTAAGAAGGCTCATTCGATCCTGTTACGTTACCAACTCTTCCATTTTGAAATAGCCTGCAAGTCCTGTGGAATCATAGGGCTCTACTTAAAGGTCAAGTGGGGTCTGTGAAGTTGGTCTGCAAAAAGAGACTCCGAAAGAGTTTAGGATAGGGCATTTCAGTTACCTCCAAACAGTAAGTTATAATTAAATTTTAGAGACTGCTACAGAATGTTAAATACCTTCTGAGAAGTGTGTGCTGCCATCAGCTTCCCCATTTTTTTTTTGCAATCAAACAGGTCTAAATATGATATAACTCTCTTATAATACAATAATTTGTTAAACAAAGTGACAGAAATATTTCAAAGACGTACATTTACATTGAACAGAAATGAAATTAAGACAGCATTCTGAATTGCCAATTTCCATGTTTGTTGTTGGAATTGCTAAATCATGCTAATTATATTTAAATTGCAAAATATATTTCAATAAATATTCTCCCTTGGGATGTTTTAGGTAATAATTGAGCATAATTTCTTCATCTTATATTCCCAAACAAACTTTTTGATTGTTCATTTTTAATTCATGTAGAAACATGAATTATGTGTATCAGTCTTTTTGCTTAAACACCCCTTCATTTTCTCTAAAAGACACTCTAGAGGGTTGTGCTGTGGAACAGCTAATCCTGGAGGAGGCTGCTTATGTATGAGAAACCATGAAATTTTAGCTTGACGTTTTACATGTGTTATGTAGAGTTGCTGCAAGTTATATTTTTGTTCTGGTAGCATTAGTATATATTTATTTTATTTTATATATATATATATATATTAATATGTATATGTTTATATTTACATCTATAGTTTCAATATATATCATATTTAGTTTATATATATATTTATAATATATATTATATAATATATATTATATTTAGTTTAAATATATATTATATACAGTTAGTTTTCCACAAGGCCTATATTTTACAATTTCATCATCTTCCCCATATTTGTTAAGTGGTACATGGAATGCATGATTTAAAAAAATCCTAGGTTAAAAGTCACACATGTCTAGACATGAAGCATTTGAATTAAAAGATGAAGGAAATGCCTGATTTGTGAAAGGTGTTTAACAATTTTTTTTTTTTCTGTGAACAGGCTGAGTTGCCCTTCATTTTTCATGCAATATTGATAGTATAAATTTTTTTGTCTGAACTGGACTCTAATACAATGATTAAAATTCTTGGTCCCTGTTTCACATATGACTGAAAGTGATGTTCAGTGACAGTCCTCAAAACCATGATAATTCCGGTTGGACAAAGTGTTCGTTATATTTTTTTCACTTGAGGATACATCTTACACTGTGTGTGGAACTTGTGATACATCTGGCCCTTGTCAAATCAGCTACGTTGTTAGTTTTCACAGAAAAATTCTAAGGATTGAATACAGCAGGGTTTTATCTGAGTCCTGGAGTACACCAAAAAAATTCACCGCAGCAGACTACTGAGTTACATACCGTAGAAAAAAGGGTGTCATTTTATTTTTAATGATTATTCAAGTGGAAATCATATTGTTTTCACTATTGTAGGTATTTTTTCAATTTACAATTCAATTCTGCTCAAAGGTATATATCAACTATGGTTATCATTGCTATTAAATATACATTTATAATATTTATACAGATGACTTTATCTGTAATGCCTTGTTCATTAAAATAGATCATTCTTTCAAAACGGTTTCTTTTAACTGCCTATTTGCAATATAACTAAAAAGATGGTAGTGTCAGTCGTAAAATACAACCTAGGTATTTAATCAGCAAAAGGGTAATAATTTTATTTAATGTAGGATTATCTGAAATACAATATGCATTACACTAAATACAAATATATGTGCAATGTTTACATTTTATTAACATAATTTCACAGAAGAAGGTGATAAAGAAACATGAACCATATTTTTAGCTCGTTATCTTATTATCTTTCTCTGCCTGATCTTTTTTTACATGTAGAAGTAATTAAGTTTTGCCACCCTAGTTTAAAAAAAGAATAAATCCAATGTTCTTTGGCCAATGGAACCTTTCTGTAAACCTTCACATTCCTGAGGTTAACAAAAACTTTATTACCTTGATAACTTACTGAATCTGTGCGCTGCTATAAGTTGAAATAGAGCCCAGGGGAAATAGAAGCCACAATGTCAGAAATTTTATAATCCACTCTTCAAAAAATGCAGACAATATGGAAGACTCATTACTACTGATAAAATAGGTTCAATTCTCAGAGGATTTTTTTATAATAGTTTTGGGCAATTGCATCAGAAAATAAGTCTACATAACAACATGTTGTGATTTTTATATTAATGAAGGACATCAAGGAGATTCTAATTATGGTGGCTGGTCTGAAAACTCATCTAAGATTTAAAAACCTGATATGCTTGTAGTTAAGTGTGACTGTAGCCTCTATTCATTCAGAGAAGACAATGACTAAATTTCTTCATAAAGAAAATTGTTGCAAGTGCTGCTGCATTTCATTAATGAGGCTGTGAAATACTAAATAAGTTCAGGAAGACCTATTAATTCTGCAAGCACATTAAACGTTTTACTGAATGGATTCTCCAGTGACACATAACTCTAGCTATAAACTTTGTGCTCTTACGCCATTTCTTCTTCATCATCAGGCCACAAGTCTTTCAAAAAAGAGCTCACTCTAAGTGTACAAAGATCATAATTCTTCGGTACCCGCTCTATAAATTTTAAAATGCTATTTCAGTAGTGCAATTCTCTGGTAGCATTGCCACCATTGTATCAGAGATTATGCTGAACACTCAGAGGTTGTGTGGGGTTGAGATGCATCAGTTTGCTGCTCTGTGGACACAGTAACCATTGACTGTTATGGAACTGGAGAAACCTTCATTCAGACATTTTACATTTGGGTATCTTAACCTTGAACTGAAGCATACCACAGATTCTTTACTACAACCATGATCTTTTCTTACCAGTAAGGATTTGTTTCTTTTACTTCAGATTATTTCCTAGCAGACATCATGATGTGTCAGCGTCTCATTTCCTACAGCTAATACAAACTTTAGAGTTTTGTAAAGGACAGCTAGAAGATATTTAACATTAGGCAAGCAAATGACTTTCAATAAAATTTTCAATAATATTTTCTGAGCCAGATACAGCAGTGCCCATCTAGAAGAGCACAGAAAGATGTTGAAATATGCCATAAGATTATTAATTCATACTTTCATAGGATTTAATTTGTTACTTTGCTGTTTTTTTTTGTTTGTTTGTTTGTTTGTTTTTTTTGTATGATAGACATTATTTGAAAGAAGCTCAGGCTCAACTTTCTTTTTTCGTTCAATCAGGCAGTCAGGTATAAGGAACACAACTCAGGAGAGCAGGGCAAAAGTTGTTTAATCTGTTATTCCTACTCAGGAAGTGTCTGTGACTCTCTTTGTCATGCCCTAAAAATATAAGTTTACAAGTTAATTTCCTAAGCATTTCTCTCTTCCTTTATGCCATGGAATTAATTAATTCTTACTGGCTATGCAAATCACCAGTGTATATTTATTTCAATTCCACATAAATAATACAGTAATGGTTACATTATTATTACTACTTCATCTCCTAAGTGTCTGATCAAAATGCTTGATACTAAATCAGTCCTGGTACTTGTCTACATATTCCAGCCAAGCAAGTTATCATATTCTATGCTCAATTCCCCAATTAATTATAGCTCCTTCTGAGTAAAAAAGGTCTATACCTATAATTCAATTGCTTATGCCAAATAGCAAAACTCCTAATTAGCTAGTCCTCTCATGGGCCTTATTTTACCTACTCATATTTCTGCAAAGTTAAATATTTCAATAGGGTCAATAGTATCACTTCAGCCCTCTGTTTGGTATTTATTTAAAGAACATACTGCAACTGTTTTTTCACTACATCAATATAAAATGAAAAAAAAAAGAAGGATGAGAATAATCAATGTGTTGAAGCAATTTACCTATAAATTATATGACATCTCATTTTATCTTCTTTATATAGAATTTATGAATAATTAAGAATTTGTCTGGGCTCTTTCAGTTGGTCTAATAACCTTATCCCTCAGTTTCCAGCGCCAACATGGGACAGAACATCAAAAGTGGAAAGAGTGTTTCATATTTCTGGCCACTGACAAATGTCTTCTGTAAGCATCAAAGACCATGCTCAGAAGAGACCGGATTGTTTCAAAATTCCCAATCCCTCCCAAAAATGGAGATTGCAGGATATATTTCCTTCACATTTTACACACTTTAATACAACTATCCCATCTACATATTTTTAAATAGTATGTGCTATCTCTTGATTTCTACATTTGTGTCTATACAAAATCACTGCAGGAATCAGGAATCACTGTAATTTATTTTGGTGAAATGAGCTGTCTATATTGATTCCTGTAACCAGTTTTGTGAGCCCATAAGAACAATACTGGGTCCTGATTTCAAAATCAAAGTGGACTGTTGATTTCTTTAGTGGAATTTAGTATTGGTATAGGCTGAGGGTTGTTATATGAAGCCCACCTAATTTGAATGACTTTTGTAGAGAGCATCTCTTTTACTTATTTATTTGTTTATTTATTTATTTGAAGTTGACTGGACATTGACTCTTTGATTCAAGGAAGCTAAGTCTACTTTTCTGGTGGGTGCACTATTTTAGAGTAGCATGCACTTTGGAGCATATGAGAGATTTTCATATGCTCCAAAGAGTGTCTTCTCTGTCAAATCTTCTGTACAATTAGCAGATGCCTGAGAGGCAATCAAGCATGGAACCTGGCTCTGAAGCCTATTCTCTTTCTTTTGTGATGAATAAGAGCAAACTGTTTTCATTCTGCGTGAAGAGTCTTGGAGAAGAAATAAAATGTATGGCATATGAAGAATCAAATCTTCACCAGCTAAGATCCTGAAGAAGTCGAGTCTTAGCTCCCTCCCTCAGTTTACTTTTCCATATTCCCATAGATATAAATATAAACAAACAAGTCAAACCCATCCCATAATAGCCTTGTTTATGCTGATGAGATGAATTCCAGGGAGTGGTTCCCTATGCCTTAGAAAATAAAATAACCACAGAGTAGGCAGTATGAGAGTCTTGTCATCTTGGGAGGGCTCAATCAGATGGATTGTACAAACAAAGACTGTTGTCTTCTGGCAATGTCAAGTACCACAGAAAGTTACAAATGGATTTTGGGAGCTTGAAGGGAAAATTTGGTAGCCCAGAAGCTAAATTCTGATTCCTTCTCACATGACAGAGTTTATGTGTGGGATTGATCAGAACATTTTGCAGACAACTAGAGATGCAAGTACTAGAAAGGCTTGAAGTGCTGAAAGGTGTTGTTGAATGCTCAAGGATGGTCCATCTATACTGGAGAAGACTGCAGTGAACGCCCTCTGGGAACCCGAAACATGAGCATGAACAAAGCTCTGCCAGGTAACAGAGCCTCTACTGAAATAGTCCCTGTGAAGAACCTTAATTATTAGTGACTTTTTACAAAGCACTGTCTACATAACTAGTTTATGTTTTGTTATTTTGTAGGCACTCAGAATTATTAGAAAAGCTGTCTTTTAAAGGAATTTGTGTTGGCATCACATGGAATATATTCAACTACTTTCTGAGTATTTTCTGATATTTTTCATATGCAACTTTCTCACAAGATGTACTTACTAAAGAAAATGAAATGACTCCATGAAAATTGTTTTTTTTTAATTTTGAATTTAAGATATCTTTTATTTTCTTCTGTCTTCTAAGCCTTTTTTTTTGATACACCCAGAGACATTAAAAAGTGCACTGTTGCCCGTGGCATGATGCTAAAGATCACAAGCACTGCAGTAAGTCACTTTTGCAAAGCAAAATCTGTGATGTTAGTCAGTAACAAATTTGTTTTGGTCGTTAAACAATGCAGGTTCACCATTTTTCCCCTTGGGAGTAATCTCCTCTGAAGAACATCCTTTATGCCAGATGCGTACAGGAATCCAGGAACCCTTTTGTCTTTCCCAGTACAATTCAAAAAGGTTGTATCCTCAACAGCCAGATAAATGAAAAGAGCTCATCTTAATCTGTGTGTTTTCACTCACAATTGAATTTATGCCAGATTCACATTGTGCTAAGGTTAGTTTAAAACAAGTTTTCTGTAATGAAACTCCTTCTAAGAATAACATTTTTGTTTATAACAACAACAACAAAATCAGTGTACAAGGAAAATTTGCTTGATAGATGTAACATAGACTTTGTTGTTACACTACTGGCACTCTTCCGTAATTTGATTCATCAAAGCCTAGACACAAAATAATTGTGAGCATTTAAAAGCCCAAAGGGTTTTATTCATCATCAACTTTACATTTCAGGTTTTCAATTAACCTGATGTTGCTATGGTTTTAGAAGAGGCATATAATGATAACTATTTTTGTCCTATAAACTATGTTTACTTTTCTTCTTACAATGTGATTGATATCCTTTGTTTTAAGGATGTTTATAGATTGTTTTGCTATGTATGCAGAGTTTCTTTACAAAAAAAAAGAGCAATCATATCCTTGTACTTATTAGTTACCATCCTTTCCCTCAATTGGAGTGCACTTTGCCAACCTAATTGGTCATGATAGAGTTAGTGGATGAAATGAAGGGCTTCAACTTGTATAGTCGGAAATATAACTGTGGCATTCAATAGTTTATATCCTGTAAATCTGTCTCATGTGGAGAATACAGGATAACTGATAGTTCGTGTTTCTACAGCTCAGTTTGCCATAATGTAATAAAGCCTTTCTCATTCAGTTCACAATTTAATTTCTAGATGCTTGCCTTTGAATTCTAAAAGTTTATTTTATATATATATATGGACTTGAAAACAATTTTCTGTCTTTGATATGAATTAGAAAATTAATTGGCAAATGATAGTTTTATGCTAGTACTTTCTAAAATATACTAGTTCTGAAAGAATTACAGAATAGTGTCGTAATTGATCTTGAAATTAAATATAATTAATATTTAAAACCAGAATAAGAAGTATTGTGTACAATACTAAATTTAAGAATTAAGCTGTAAAATATGCACACCAGACTAGGATATTCATTTAAGTGTTGCAATCTAATTAGTGATATAATATATATACCTTATGTTCTTAAACATAACCACTTTAATCAAAGGTCTGGTGATGTCAAGAGCCTGAGCAGACATCAATATCTAACTTTTGCTGGCAAGAATAGCTCTTATAGAGGGCTGGTCCCCTAGCAGAATTTGTCAGATATTCAGGAAACTCTCACAAGATGAGTTTTGGAGTATAAATGAATAGACTTACCATGAGTTCTTATTATGGAATAAATAAAATGGGAAGTATTGCAGTTTGACATTTTTGTTTTTCTCAGAGAAAAAAAAAAAAGTATTATTCACAATCAGGTATTTAAATAGGAGCCAGTTCTGAGAAAAGTTAGTGCTCCCAGTTGAAGACCTCTTTCAAGGATCAAGATAATTTATAATGTAGAATTTTCCTCTAGTTTAAATAGTAAAATAAATGTTGATTCTCTTAGTTGATTAAACACTTACATCATTGCGTGGTCTGTCAGAACTATAAACTTTCCAAAACTGTAAGAGCCAGGCATAGAAGTTTTTAAGTGTTACTTTATAGGACATTGTTATAATACAGAAAACTTTCAAAAATTGCTTCTAAAGCAATTTTTATCTTATCTACAAATCAGCAACATATCTAGAACTTAAATATGCCTAAGACCATTAATTCAAACCTAATAAACCTAAAAAAATTGAGCCATACTGAACCATATTAATGTTGACAAATGAAAAAAATACAGACTTCATTGAATTTTCAAAACTAGTTCATGGTAGACTGTAGCATCTTCTCCAACTGAGTAAGACTGGGGAAAATACAATTGTGCAGTGGACATAGGTCCAAGCCAGGAAAGACAGCATGTGCCTGAAGAGGATTTAGTTGAACATTGAATGTCAAAGTTGCAATCAAAAATGCCTACCAAAATGGTGCCTAAGCTCAGTAAATAAAATTCAGTCTCCTCATTTGACCTGAAAATTCATCACACAGTTGCAGTTCAAATTAGTCTGGTCTATTTGTCATGTACCTTAAGACATAGCCCTTGTTTATTAGGAGCCTACTTTCCATCCACAGCCAAGAAGGGAGAATTGTTTGCCTCTAGAAACCATCGAAGGATGATCATCTCCACCTGAATTTAATCCTATAGGAAGTCTTGGCTTTTCAGTGGTCCACATTTCTCCATAACCTATATAGGCAACTGCCTCTCCCCATTTTATGCATTGAAGCATTATGTATGACTACACATGAAGGAATGCAAGATTCCTGGGAATAGTTATTAATAAAATGAACAGTTGTTATTTCCAGTGCACTATGAACTGAGAATATTGTTTCAGGCTTCTAGGGAATTTTACCATTATATTATCATTTTTGTCCATAACTTTTTCCATATAGAGATATACTGACTGAACTCCTCAACCTGTGGATTTAAGCCACTGACAGACAGAGGAGGATAATAACCTCAGGATTATCACATAAGAGAGAGACATGAGGACGGTACCAGCAACATTTTAAAAGAAAGCCCTGCTCAGTTTTTGTATTATTTTTACTTTTAATGAGTACCCGTTTTTAATTTACTACATAACTCTGAATACATTTAAACTTTTTGAATTATTCAGTTCAAGATATTTAGTGATATTATACAATTCTTGAATGTATTAGGTTTGTCTCTGTATGCTCAGAATTTCATTACTCTTTATGCTCCTAAGAAACTTATCGTCTAATATGACATCTAAGCTAAGCCTTAATCCATAAACTAAAAATTCTTCCATGAATTTTGTCCAACAGTTATCGTCTTGAAAATATTTTCAGAGTACTCATATCAGGTTGATCTTGGCATAATCTACAGTGATACCTACAAAGTCAGAGGATGAGGTGGGTTTGTCTCCCTATTTTGCATCATAAAACCAAGTAGTTTTAGCCCTTATCCAAGATACGACAGATCTCAGATTCAATGCTTTCTTCAGTCTGATTAGAGTGCTTTTTCATCACACGAAAAGATATCCTTATTAACAGGAGCTGAGCTTTTGCCACACTTCCACCGTTGTCCCATATTTCATAATATGAGAGTTGGATTAGAGAAAAGTCGAACAAGAGAAAGGAAGAGTAAAGAAAGACCTCTGTGAAATGCTCAGAAAGAGCAAGAGTTTCTGTATTCTAATGTGCTGAGGAATGCTGATGAATTTTACATTAAGTAGTAGCTGTGTGAAGAAGATATGATTTGTCTGGAGGAGAGGATGAAAGCCAGGATCCTTTCAGCGAGCTTGCTTGCTGTACTGCTTCCTGGAGTACAAAAATATACACCTTCAATTTAGTGCTTTGCAGTGGTAAAGTTTGTCAGGAAGGAATAAAAATATCTTCCTGACTTTGTTGATGATGATCTCACTTAAGACAGCGGAATGGGGTATAAAGCACCAAAGACAAAAGAAAGACAAGACCTCAAATGTACCACACCAAGATAAATACACTGAGTTACTTAATACATCACTACAGCTACTTCCTCCCCTCACCAATAGAAAGGAATTGAAGAAAAGTCTTCCAGATGTAATCAAGACCACTTACTTTTGACATGTAATAGGCTCCTTCTACAGAAAGGATTTTCTCTTTATAGAGAATCTTGGCGCTTAGCTTAGGTACCTAAGTAGAGCGGAGGTCCTTTTTTGGAGGGACTCAGAAATGCCCATTCCTACCACAGGTCGCTACAGGGAAATAGAGAGCTATTCTGCAGTCATCATTTGGGAACAAGTTAAACATCTGAATTAGGTGGATTGCATCCCCGGCTAGAAGACAGTTTAGGACTATAATACTTAGTAGAAAGACATGACAGTCTACAGTAAGCTGTTTAAGGTATCATCAGCCTTTCCCAGATGGCTAATGTAATGTACTGTTTTCTGTCACATTCACTTCTGGGACACTTAATTTTCCCTGTACATTGCATAAGAAACTTGGATAGCTAATGCAATAGTGTGAATTTTGCTTTGGGGAGCAGACAGCTAAAACATAAGTCCTGCAAAGCTAAGAATTATGCTACTTATGTCTCTATTGATATGTAGAACAACAGCTAAATAACCTAAATGAGAAGAATTCTGAATCTTTTCACATTTTTAAAGGAAAAATTATTTCCATCTAATCCTAGGTTGGGATTTCTTACCTATCGCAAAGCTATTGGAAGGTGGTATGGTATGCCCTTAAATATCGTGAAAAGACACAAGTAGGAAAAACTACTAGAAAACTACTAGAGCTACTAGTGAATACTTCCCCAAAGCAACTCTAGGAATTATACATGACCATTCCACTAGAAAAGAAAATCAATCTGAAGGATCATATAGCTAAATCATATCACTAACATTCTCTATGTCAGTAATAAGGACTTTTAAAAAGCAGAAGATACAAGATTTTTGAACACACAATTGACACAGCAGGCAATATTACTGACACCAGAGCCAAATACTGTACATCTGATGTTGGCAAAAGTATTTTTTCATATCTATTTATCTCAAAGACAACATAACTAATCAGAGAACTTAAATATAACTCTGAACATGAATACTACTTCTCATGTAGAGTATCATAATGTTAAGGCTTTTTTCAGAGAGATAATGATACATTTAAATGCAGTATATACTATATAATATATAGTATTCACATCCAAATGTATTATGAATACATAGTAAAAAAGTTGTATGTATATATGAGTGTATGGCTATATACATTTAATAATGAACTAAAAGCCAGATCTAAGAAAAATTGAAGTTAAAAAAGCAGTCCAAGCTATTATATATTACCTAGGAAAAATCATACTATACCTAAAAATTCCCCAGGCACCTGTAACCCTGCTTTTATACATAGTCAGAATAGAAGGCACTTAGTTTCTATATGCCCTATTTGCATTCAGAAAATAATGTAGCAATGCCTAGATGTAGTGAATGATTCAGGAAACTGAGGGCATTGGGAGCCTAGCTCTGCATTAGCAAGTAAAGAGGTGCAATAAGGTCAGATCACTCAGCAGATATGGCTGATGCTGAGATTCCTCCAGTTCTCCCACATACGGGGTCAAAGGCTTTGCTTCATATTAAGCTTAGTTTGGTCCCTGGGCAAAACACTTCCACTACATGTGAAGCAAAGTTTGATAAAGAGAAAAGTGTTATGTTCGACCTAGTGGTGGTGTAGCTAACGGGTTGTTTTTTAACCTAATGCCCCTTGTGAGCACTGGGAATATCTAGTTCACACACACCAAAACTGCAGTGAGAACCAAACATACACATGGTAAGTGGAGACAATGAGAGGCTTCCAGCAAAACCACGCTACTTCTCTGACCCAGTTTGTTAGTACAGCTAGTGACATAAAAATCAGCTGAGTAGCACTGAATTCCTCACTAAGTGCTGTTGCATTTGCTTTTAAAACTTCATCACAGGAATGCTGGTACCTTAAAAAAAATTAAGTCAATGGGAAAAACTTCTTTCTAATCTTCAGGAAAATCAGTTCACACACTGGAAGGTAAAACAGCTTATCTTTATTTTTGCTAATTGGTTGTATATCATCCATGGATGTTTTCAGTCAATTAGCTAGCATTTGTTAAAGTAGTTTGGATATAGTTTTGTAATCTTGCTCTCTATCTCTTCTCATTACATTCTTTGTATTACACATATCAATGTATGTATCCCTGACAATAGATGGAGTCATTTTGATATGAATCCTATATATGCCATTAAATTCACTTTTTTCTTTTTTTCTTTTTTTTTTTTTTTTTAAGTTCTTAGGTTTTTTATGTTTTTTTCATCTCACTGGCTAGCCTCATATTTTACTTTTAAGAAAAAAAAAGTATATATATTTATTTTTCAGTTTAATTTTATTTTAATGTGGATGATTTCTGCTTTGCTCTAGTTTTTCACAAGCCTGAAATACTTTTATTAAATCATACAATTATGTGGTATTTTGGAAATAATCTCACAATATGTTATACTAAATCTTACCATGAATAAGCAGGATTTTGTCTAGCTTTCTAAGATCAAGCTTGTGAATCTTTGCTTGAGCAGAGGGATTGGACTAGATGATCTCTAGAGGTCCCTTCCAACCTCAACTATTCTATGATTCAGTGATTCTGCGAATCTGAATATTTTTTAATATTTAAAGGATACATGCTTGAATCCTCAAATCTCTGTCTAACAGTGGAGTTTAAATTGATAATATTTAATTCTAAAAGTCTTTATATTCCTTTCACAAAAGTTAGTAAGTTTCTAGATAGAGATATCAGTGGAAATATACACATATCTTGCTTATTAGGAAAAAAAGAGGCAGTTTATAGCTTTGCAAATCAGTACAGTCGGTACTGAATGGTTAAGCTTATATTGGAAAGATAAATTCAATAATAAGAAGCAAAATTAAAATATGGAGGAAAAATACTATTAAACTTTCCACAGTCTTGATACGGTGAATTTTTTGTTATTGGCAAGTTAATGATACTTATGAGAAACATTGTGAATGCTCATGTGACTCTTACCTAATAAAGTTAGCCTTTTTGCAGGTGTAGTCATTTCTGTAATCTTAATGGCATGACATTTAATGATTAGATGTGATATATTTTATAATTACTGCATCTGCAGTAGTATAAGTTCCAAACCAACTTGTTCTTATCTGTTCAGTACTCCTTCTAGTAATAATACCTTGCTTTTAGAGACCGCTGGAGAGAAATTCCTTTGAATAACATGGTCAACTGAACTACTTATACTGGATTTGAGCTTCATGCAGAGATCACAAGTTACCTTGTGCTCAAGTCTACTTCAATAAGAGAAGCAACACCGCACCATCGCTGCCGTGTGACACTGGTGAGGCTTGCAGAGAGGCAGGGTTTATTAGCTCAGAGCACTGCATCGGCATTCCTGTAACATTTCAGGGACGAAAGCTAGAGTCTCCGCAGGTGATGAAGTACTGGCCTAATCAAAGCTAATATGAAGCTCTTTGCTCCAAGTACAGTGTAGTATCCCCAAAGGGAAGTGTGGATCTTCAAAGTTCCCATGACATTCTGCACAAGTGATGTCTGAACTCCTATATTCCTTAAGAAGCTCATATAACTGATATAATCCTAGTTACTCTGAAGAATAACTTACATTTTCAGTTATAAATTGTTTTCTTAGACTCTTGAGCATGAAGCATCCAGCTCTACTATTCTAAAAATGTTGATTCTTACTAAAAATTTTCCTTGGTTGCTTCATCATCTGTATGCAGTGGGAAAAATCTTTTAGCCACTTTCAAAGAACAGGTCAGAGATGGTCACCAGTATAGTATTTCACAGGACGAGTGAATGTCCAACTTTTTCATGGTTAAGCATTTGGAGAAATTCATCAGTGACTAAAGCATCAAACATTATTAAAAATAAAGATGAACTCTTGGCTCAAGAAGTCCCTGTGGTATAGATTGTGACCAATTTTATCTCTTCATATGTCTTAATAAAGGAAGTTCTGCATATATTTCTTCTCACATTTTATAGGTAGATGCTTAAGGAATAGCTTTTCCATATATTTCATATATATTAGGAAGTTATTGGTTAGCTGATAATTTTTTCTTAGAATCCTAGAAGTTGTTAAGTAGTATAGCATTTAAAATATGATTTGGTAACTATCTCCATCACTCTGTCTATCTTTATTTTTCCCGTGTAAGAAGTTAAAAACTGTGACTTGAATCTATAGGCTTACAGATACAATCTACAGATAGTTTTGTATCAAACAACTTCTGCAGAAATGGTGACACATTCTGTGTGATTAACAATTTCATCCACTTTGCTGTTCTATAATAATAAAGAATTGTTAAGGTATATTCTTGTCTATAGAAGGATGTAAGAACAGCATGTAAAAATTTGTGCAAACTATACTTGATGGCAATAAATTATTCTCCCCCTCACCCCCACCCACATTATCAACCATTGTGATGACTGGATTGAGTTTGCATTATCTGCTTCTTGGTGGGAGACACTATTGAAATCAGTCACTGATCTTAATAGATCTTGTTTGTAATTTGTAATGCATGGTTTGGTTTGTTTTTGTTTTTGGCAAACTGGTATATCCCTCAGATATATCTCTGAACATCAACAGTTCACTCTTATTTTGGTTTATTTTCTTTAAGGCTAGACTTTTTCAGTTATGATGCTAAACACAACTAAGGTTTGCAAAGTTGTTGACTAAACCAGGACAGATTAAAGAACTTCAGTAAAAATGAAAGGCTAATAAATTGCATTTATGTTATATCATAATTTTATTTGATATTCTTCAAAAATATATCAGATAGAAAACATGGAATTTCTAAGTAATTCTTTAAAAATTTACTGGAAGTAAATATTACTATTTTTATTATTAGCGGTTTTCTGTCTTATTAGATGACTATTCCCCTTGCCCTATGAGCTTTCCTGTATTCCTGTCTTTACAAGGCAGCTGCAAGAGATGTTTTTTACAACCTGTTTTTTGTGGCTTAGGTTAATAGCTTGACCAAAGTTCTCAGATTAATACTGTATTCATCATGTCATTTTCAGTTGTATTTTTTTCTGCTATATTTCCACTGTTATTAGCATAGTATTTACTTGCAAATCATGTGTTTACCTTACAGATGCTACAGAATACCAATGTAATTAGCCCAAAATAAAGGGATTGGTACCTCTCAGAATATAACTAGAATGATCAGAAGTGTTTGCGAAGGGTGGATGGAGGAAATAATGACCTTAAAAAAGATCACTCTAGCTCTAGCAGAACATGGCATTAGTAGCTCACTATGGAATATGCAATGGCTTGAATTTAGTATTATATAGTAATTCATATTATCTGCTAAAGAGCATGTTCCACTCATAGCAACACAGGACTGAAAATGTCATCAAATAAAATCTTTTGAGTTATTAAAAGCAACCATTCAAGAGTAGTAGTAGAATTGCTAACATTATAGAACATTTCTGGCTGGAAGAGACATCTGGAGGTTGTTTATTCCTAGCTGTTTGGAAATTACCAAAGTAACTTCCAAAATAGATCAGAACCATGACCAAAGAGTTTCAAATATCTTCAAGGGTGGAGATTCCAAAATTTTCCACTGCTTAACCATTTTCATGGTATAGAATTCCTTTATTTTATTTAATGGGTAGTTCCTCAGTTGCAATTTTAAACTCTTACTCTTGTCATTTCACTGCACACTGAGAAGAGTCTTGCTCCAGGTTTTTATTACCCCACACTCAATGAAGCACACTGCACATAGGTCCTTCTTTTGACTTCTTTTCACCATCATCTTTTCCCTCACAAGAGTCATGTTCATCTGTCCCTAAGCATCTAATGGAATTCCGCTGGACTCATTCAAGTTTGTCAATATATATATATATTATTTTGGGCAAATTCTTTCTTTTCTTTTTTCTTTTTTTCTTTTTTTCTTTTTTTTTATTGGTCTCTAGAAGTATTACTCATCTCACCTAATTTTATCCATCTAAAATTAGGTCAGCTCAGCTTTTTTTCAGAATCAGTGAAAAAAAGAATGATTCATCCTATCTGAAGATATGTCTGTTTTACTTTAGAATATATTATTTTTGACTCCAGCCTTCAATCTTATCTTATTACTTAAGTCTTTATATCTGGATTTCATAAGCTGTTCTAATCCTCCTTCTTGTCAACTATGTTTTCTAATTTTGTTTCACTGTTATGCTCCTACTTCTTATGTTTAGCTAAACATATACACATACATATTAAATATATGTATGTGTATATGTATATTTATACAAGAATATATATCTTTATGTATAAAAATACCTGATGAAACTGGTCCAAGAACTGGCCTTGAGTATACTAGTAGTAGCTTCCCTCCTGCCATCACTTCCTGCTCAAGTAGTTGAATCATTAGGAGGTTTAGATCCACTTTCCTCCTAATTTTGTTGCATCCTTTAACACTTTAATCTTTATAATCACCACTCAGATAATCTCAGGTATTGTGATTTGGAAAATTACATACAGAGTTTTCGTATGTCCAATCATAACTAAAATTGTCTTCTATATGAGAATATAGATAGAATTACCCTGAAATTTTCCATACCCTGAAATTTTCCACTGAGAAGTCCTTTCTAAGGGGAAACAGTAATATTTTACTAATTTTTTTTATAAGTTTAAACTTAATTTAGTAAAATGTTGCAAAGGAAATAGCTGCTAATTTCAATATTATGTATTCTTAAAAAAAAAAAGGAAAAAAAAAAAAGAGAGAGAAATGTGCAATTGTTGTTACTTCCACCACCTCAATCAGAATAGGTCCAAAAAACCCAGGAGTCACCTCCTGAAATGCAGGACAGTTAAATCTTCCCTTAGTTTTTAACCATTCAGCAAAGACTTAAAATTCCAAAGCACATGAAAAAAAATCATAACATTCTCCAAATTCTTGTTACGTCTTTTTTACATCTTTCAACATGTAAAGAAATTCTTTCTTTTTTTTTGCTTTAATGTGAATGTTTTTATAGATAAGCAAAATATTTCTGAGTTTCACATACACATTGAAAATGGAACAGCCAAAATTTAAATTTAACCATGAAGAACTAATGAAAAATACTTAAAATAAGCTAAATAGAATGTGCCATGAAAACCTGTATTCACTTACCATTTGAACTTGGTTTTCACATAGTATTTGTAAAAGCAGTAACAAACTCAAAATCCTTACAGAATAGATATTAATAATGGAGCAAAAGTGGCTTATTTTGATAGCTGGATTTTCAACATTAAAGGAAATATCCCAGATCAAATGCCATAACATAAAAGCTTTTAAATCTACTGAACATACAGAAATTAAAACATTAAGGAGCTTTCATTCTGCAATATCAAGTAACAATTTGATGAACAAAACAGTAAAAGGTAAGTTTGTGTTTAGCAGCAGGTACAGTTAGAAGTGCAGCTACAGATCTGTAGCAGATTAGGCCAAAGGAACTCCATTAAGTTATTCTATCTGTCTCCTTCTCCCAAACCATGATCAAAAAACAGTGTTGTAAGAAAAAAGGGTAACGGACAGAAGCCTACAGATTACAAGCACACTAGTCTGATGGCAGAAAACTGCAGTAAAAAAAAAAAAATGCGGTCCTGTGCCATGTGCCCTAATTGGCCCTGCATGTGCAGGGGGGTTGGACTAGATGACCTCTAGAGGTCCCTTCCAACCTTAGGCATTCTATGATTCTATGATTCTATGAAACAAAACAAAATAAAAGTCCTTGTATTAAAATGATGCTAACTAAAGAGAAGAAAGAGAGAGGACAGCAAGAGAAAACTAATCATATCTTCTCATTGTAGTGTGAAATTATGGGAATTACAAAATGGTTGGTAGGAGGAAACAAAAGAAAAGACACAAAAGAAGTTTATGATGTCTTTTTAGCAGATGTATAAAAAAAGCATAAGGAAGCACAAATCAAAGAAGATAGAAGATAAAGAGTCTTAAAAATAGGATGAAAGAAATAAATATAATTTTGCTTCTCTTTGCATTTGTCTTGATTCTTCCAGTAACTTTTACTTATTTTCTTTCTATTTTTAGGGGACACTTTTACCTTTCCTCCCTTTGTTTCTCTTCACATATGAATTTGCTCTTAGAATTTCATAGCTTGTTCTTGCTTAGTTGTTTGAAGCAAGGACTCTGCAATCAGGTTAATAATTGTGCCCTGAACTTCCTTCTCTAAACCATGATATGTCTAAACAATGATGTGTTTGTTGACAACCATCACAAGAAGGGCAGATTACCACATGGTTTGTGTTCCATCTTCACTTGTTGGCATCCATCTTTACTCCAATTCACTTGCAGAGAGAATTACCATTATTTTTGCTTAGCTTCCTCGGCGAGTTTTCCCTGCTTCCATCTCATTTCTCAGTCCAGGTGACTTTTTCATGGGGAGAATTTCAAAAGACACTGTCTTTAATCTCTGTAGGCTTCTGAAAATATTGAGGATGCCAAAAATGTATTATAGGTGAAAACTAAATTAAAGCTGTTATCTTTGTTCAGACATTCATGGTGTTACATCATGTGGACATGAGTGGGTAAATAAGGGCTGCCTCAGACGGCTCTCCCAAGGCAGTCTACTGGAGTAAACAGGACATAATAGCCAGTCAGTAATGCAGAGTATGACCACTTTCCTACAATAAAGTCATGCAGTTATTGGCATTAGTTACCAAATATTCAACCAGGCAACACGTATTGCTGGGGCCAGTGTACCTAAGTGTAATTTTAAGAGAAAGTTTGATGAAATATGAGCAAAAAAGACCTTGCATACAACCTTTCTTTGGAAGAAGCACTTCCAAAGTTTTAATCTGTGAAAATACGACTTACCTGAAAACTCTTGTTAGGACAAGTCATCCGTAAGAAACGATTTGTTCCAAAATAAAAATGATATTACTATAGATAATCTCAATGATGATCATAAGCCCTGAAATGATGTATTATATGGTTAAGGATTAAAGGAGAGGAGAACAAGAAAGAATTTTCTGATAGGAGGAGTTCAAGCATCAAATTATACATCTTAGGGCAAACCTAACGAGATGACTTAAAATATAAGAACAGAAAATGCTAATAACCATAGAAGATGCTCAGAAAGAAAGAGATGAAATATCTCCCAATAAGACATATTTCTAAGCTTACTTTTGGATGTGACATTTCAGGCTAAAACTATCAGAACTGCTCACTATTAAATTTATCAAGAGATAATTCTGCTTCATTACTTCCAAATATGTTGAACATTTATTGATTAGGTGGCATATTGATACCGTAGCACCATTAAGAGAACAATTTGTGTTTAATCTGTATTATTGATTAAAATCAATAATCAGTAATCTGTAATAATGATTAATATCTGTATTTCATTAACAGATTAAGGTAAATAACAATGAGATTTCAATGTGTTATACCGTAACTCATCACATGCTGAGATAGGACATAGATATTGCAATTGCATTCTGAAAAAAAATGATTAGCTGACATTTCAGAGTAACAGCTTTCTAAAAATTAAAACAAGATAAATAAAAGAATCCATTAGGAATGGATATGAGCAAAGTTTTTAAAGTAAGGTGTTTAACCTACACTAACAAGTACCAACTTTCCATTGGTATATTCCAACTGTGCAGCTTCCACAAGGATACTGGACCTCTGCTATGGTATGTGGTCCACATTAAATAATGGGAAAGGAAATGCATAACTTCAGTTCCACCATCTGCATTGTAAACGGACCTACTAGTGAAAATCCACAAATCTCTCTGTGTCTTCATTGCTCATGCTGGATATCCTCAGATGTGTTGTTATCCCTGGTTCCTTTTACAATGTACTCATAGTCTGTGTAGACAAACATTTAAACCTGAAGCACCACACTACACGAAAAACCATCTACCACAAGATTTTGAATATAGCAAAATATTAAAAAGGAGATGACAAGTGATATACTGAAAGAGAATGTGATACATGGTCCTTAATACAGTATGAAGTTAGAGACCATCTCTAGGCATATCAAGGAAAAGAAGGTGACCAGGAGTAGTCAGCATGAGTTCACCAAGGGAGTCACGTTTGATGAACCTGATAGGCTTTTACGATGAGATGAATGCCTGCATGGATGATGGAAGAGCCGTGGGTGTTATCTATCTTGACTTCAGCAAGGCTTTTGACACAATTTCCCATAACAACTCATAGGAAAGCTCCAGAAGTGTGGACTGGATGAGTGGACAGTGAGGTGGATTGAGGACTGGCTGAATGGCAGAGCCCAGAGGGTGGTGATAAAAAAAGCAACTCTGTGGAGAGTGATTTGGGAGTCCTGGTTGACAACAGGTTGACCATGAGTCAGCGATGTGCCCTCATGACCAAGAAGACCAATGGGATCCTGGGCTGCATCAGGAGGAGCGTTGTTAGCAGGTTGAGGGAGGGGATCCTGCCCCTCTACTCAGTTCTGATGAGGTCGCACCTGGAGTATTGGGTGCAGTTCTGGGCTCCCCAGTACAAGAGGGATGTGGAGCTTCTAGAGAGGGTCCAGCAGAGAGCCACAAAGGTGATTAAGGGGCTGCAGCATCTGTCATATGAGGAAAGACTAAGAGAGCTGGGCCTCTAGTCTGGAGAAGATTGAGAAGCCATTTGATTATGTTTGAGTACCTGAGGGGTGATTGCAGGGAGGATGGGGCCAGGCTCTTCTCTGTGGTGGCCAGTGATAGGACAAGGGGTAATGGGTGTAAATTGAAACACAGGAAGTTCCACCTCCATGTAAGGAAGAACTTCTTTCCTGTGGGGGTGACAGAGCCCTGGAACAGGCTGCCCAGAGAGGTTGTGGAGTCTCCTTCTCTGGAGATCTTCCAAACCTGCTTGGATGTCACCCTTTACTCACATGCCTCCTGCTGGAGCAGGAGGTTGGACTAGATGATCTCTAGAGTCCCTTCCAACCTTAACCATTCTGTGATTCTGTGATAGAATTAGCCCCAAACACTTATAAGATAGGAAGACTACTTTTTTTTTTTTTTAAGTTACATTTAGAAAAGATGAACTTTATGAGCACTGAAATACCCAGTAGATTTCTTTCTTTTAATGCACACACGACCAAGGCAGCAATTTTGACTGGAGATATTTGACTAACAAGTGATGTAAGCTATTCTAAACTTCTGATATGGTGAATAGAGATAACAGACAGAATTCAAAGGCTTGCATAGGAAAAAAAAAAAAAAGATTATCATAGCTCTTGGGAGTAAAACACAGGACTAGAAGGTTAAAATAATGAGCTTTATGCAGATGGTCTAAAACTGTCAAAGTCTGACCCCCTTCAGATAGAGTTGTCAGAACAATTAACTTCAGAAAAAAAAGCAAAGTCATAATGGAGTGACCATGAAGGAAACTCCTTTCCTCAGTTCTGAAACAGGATACAGCATTTTATCAAGTGAAAAGAGTTCCAGTGGCATATTTATGCAAGCAGTTAGGGAGACAGTGAAGGTGAAGGAAAGGTCTCATTTGATTTCTCCAAAACCTTTTGATTTTGGAACTGTTTCATTAATTATGCTTTCCTGAATAGGATTTTTTTTTTGTCTTACAGCTCTGAAAATTAATTACTTTAAAAACAAAATGAAGTACTAAAACTGAGGCAGTGGCAGATTACTTTTGTTCTCTACAAGTTTAAACTACTTAAGCGTACCCATCCTATTCCTTCAATTCTCGGTCTCTGTACAATTTGTAATGTACTCTTTTTCTTAAAAAAAATCATCTTATCAGTAATATTATCCTTGTTTTGCAAATGGGAAAACTAATGCATGGAAAAATAAAGACATCTAATATCTAGTCTTTTGCATCTGACTGATGTGCTAGGCCATGCAACTGTGGACCCTAGAGCAGATATGGAATTTTACACATTCCTAGAATTAAGGCATGAATCTCCAGTCTGCTTCTTGACAGAAGGAATGTCAAGCACTATATAAACTCTTTGTTAAATATACTTATGTTTGGACAGTGTTGTATTTTTCTTTTTGGATATCTCACTATTGTAGCCAAGGAAAAACTTACTGTTTGTACAAAAATGTGATCTATTCAAATATTTGCTGGTATATTTTCTTTTGCCTCAAGGCCTTTGCTTAAAACCAAAAAAGGTAACAGTAGGTTTTTTGTTGTTATTGTTTTTTTTTTTTTTTTTTTTTTCCCCTGGCAGGTAATACTACTGTAATCCAATTTGTAAAGATGTTAAAGGAAATCTTCAGAATTTGATTTATTTTTGCCCTCTGGCAGTTTTTGCATATTGCAGGGTTTGTAAGCCACTTGTTATCATTCCTTTTCCATTCACACTAGCTTCATTTCACTGTTCTTTTTTGTGGAAGGTGCCCTAATGCTATAGTAAAGGGTGAACTTGTATACCTAGGGAGATATTTTTCAGTAATTAATTGCTGGTCTATGAAGAGGAAAAAAGGAACTTTTCACAGACTTTTTCCTCTCTAAATTCCATTTAACGTAGAGGCATAAAATAGTATCTGTGTTGCCATGTAGATTTGAGGTTTGGGGAGCGGGGAGCGCTTTTTGCTTAATTTTTTCAAATGAAGAGCTTTGTACATTTTCCATTTCCAAACAGCTCAGAAGTGGAAGACATGAATATTATCTACAGCATTATGGATGATTTATAATGCATTGAAAATATTTTAAATAGAATGCATCTTCATTTTTTTCTAAGTTGAGTATTTTTTATGAACCACTATGTTCATTGCTTTAATGTTCTTCTACCCTTATTCAGAACTCTATATGAAAAACCTTATGCAAGTTTCAAAACTGAAGCAAATAATTAAGACAGCAGAAACAAGTCACACATAAAAAGATGAGTGAAAGTGGTTTGTCCATATGTGAGAACAAACAGACATAACTCAGTTCATATAAGCTTAAGCTGATTAATACAAACTTTTTCTAAACTTATTTCTTTAAACAGTTGCGCAAAGTGTGGGTTGAAAAGAGCAGTTAAGAAATCTGACTGTATTACTGATTTTGTTTTTAACAAGCAATCTTAAATCTTGCCTGTAATCTGTTACTAACAATGATGTTATTACTTTTTATTATTATTAATCTAATTTTATAGGTATTAATGAGCTATTAGACACAAGAAAGTAGATGACAAGTTGGATTAAATAGTTCAGGGTAGAAGACCTGTTTGTGTCATTAGTAAAATAGGATTCAATTTAAGTGTAATTACTAATTACTCAAATTAAATTGCCCTCTCACTTACTTCTGTGTAATTTTACTTCCATTGGGTCTATCTGGATTCATACCAGTACTGCTGAGATAGTCTCTCTTGGTCTAGATATATATGTGTACCCTTATACATTCATATTTTATTTAGAATGTCACTCAAGGAAAGAAAAAAGGAAGCCCAAAGAAATATCTCCTTTTCCTATCACAGATCAGAAAAAAAGATTTCTGTCACATTGAAAATATTTTTAATAGTTGACAGATGGCAGAAGTCTGCCCATGTAATTTTTAAACTATTATATCTCATATTACTTAAAATGTCAGTTGTCTTTCTCAAGTACAAAGGATCATGAGCTTGATAATATGTGTAATATTTTGCTTCTTTTATGCAAGAGCGTTGTTTCTATCACTCTGGCAGTAATACTTGATATTGCCCTGCTTTATTCTTGTCCAGTTTTATCAAATATTATGAAATGTTATTTCTTCAATTTCATTTAGTATAATGACAGGAACATTTTTGATGCTCTGTTTTGTTATAATGGGTAGAAATCACATCAAAATACACAGTAGAGTGATGTGGAGACATAATAAACTTCAGCATACTCACATAGTAGTGCCTTGGCCTGGCAGCTCATTTATGAGACAGCCGTCAGTCTTATTGCTGCCACACATTTCAGATATACAGTGACTTTTTTTTCTTTTCTGTTGTTTGAGCCATGTCAGAGACTGAGACTGAGGGAATAAGTGTTATTCCCTCATGTTACACAAGCACTTTTCCCCTCAGCCTGAATTAAACAAGTAATGAGCCTAGCTGGGGCCATGATCATAGAATCATAGAATCATAGAATGCCTAAGGTTGGAAGGGACCTCTAGAGATCATCTAGTCCAACCCCCCTGC
>JAWLRI010001049.1:1019208-1047926 GCA_034781795.1 Crypturellus tataupa | reverse complement strand
CTGACTAGTCCTGAGCACCTTCTTGTCCTCCACATGCCTAGAGACAGTGGCCAGCACTAGCCGTTCCACCACTGCCATATCAGCACTGGAGCAGTGGCTGTCTTTGTGACCAGCCCTGCTGAGGGGACATCAGCAGAGCTGGTTGAGTCACTGGCGCTGGCTCCTCAGTGACTGGAGGCCCCTGTCAACTGTGGGACCCCCTGCTCAGTTCCCACTCAAGCCAAAGTCACAGGAAGGACCAGGGAGTGTCCACATTATCCTGTCACTGAAACAAACCAAGACTGTATGTCCGGTATGTTAAAGGCTGGATTCAAAAATCTGCTTCTTGCATATTCAGAATTAATAATTTAAGATTATAAAACCTAAATTCCAGAAACAAGAGTACCCAGGTAAGTGTGGGGAAAAATATTGCAGTTTGGAAGCTGTAGTGGTGGCAAGGCAGGGCGGGAGAAGGATATATCAAATCAATATTGGATTCACAGTCTGTGGACTGTAGGTCCGATCGCCTTCCTAGGAGTGAATCGAGTTCCCAAATAGTGTGATAACACTATAAGTTTGACTCTGGCAGTATTGGATTCACGAACAGTCTATCAACTGCAGGTCCGATTGCTTGCCCCCCCCCCAAACAAGTAGTCGAGTTTACAAACAGTATGGTTTATTCAAATGCAACATTTCCAAAGCAGGTTTCGGATGCCAGTATAGGAAATTCTCTACTACAACGTGGGGTTTTAGCTAGCTCTGATGTACAAATGTGCAATTATCACTCACCGCAGAAGACGGGAGAGGGCTCTCAGTCTCGAGTCTCCTCAGGCAGCATCCCGACCCGAGGGGAGGAAAGGAGGATCAGCCCGTCGACTGACCCAGGATTTACGATGGAATCTTCTCCCCCCAACTTCTCATCCTTAGTTCACCTTTTATACTTTTCATTCAGGTGGGGCTTGAGTGACTATAGTCATACTTAATATTGTTATTGATTGGTGAAAAAGTTTCTAGTTTTCGAAAATTTAGGGCCCATGCTCAGTGAGGAGTGGTCTTACCTCAGAAGCTTTTGGGATGGAGGTGTGCGTTGGCATTATAATGAGCAAAGTTCAAGCAAAGTTCATCTGAAAAGAGTGATTTGCCACCCTTGCTGGCTCAGCACTGGACACGTTCCCATATATCTCCCGTTGGGCTGCTACTGTGCAGCACAGGGAGTGTAACAGAGTTTGGCCGTGGTGCCTTCACTCCACTCCATCCTCGCTTACTTCCCTTTGCAGCTGTGAGTAGGGCAGATTGTGTTTCTCAGGGAACTGTGGAGGAGCAGAGTCCATGTGTACCAGCCATCCACCAAGCAAGCTACTGTAATGCCGAAACTTCTGTTAGACCCTAGGTTTTCTCTCAAGTTTCCCCTTTTCCAGGCCATTCTTCCACAGTAAGAAAAGAGTCTTTGTAAACCACAAGCTGTTAAAATCACTTTCCAATGGGATAGTCTCAGTGCCCTTCTAGTGAAGAGCACGCAGTCTTAACTAAATCTAATTAGAGGAGCTGAGAATCAGATAACATTAATTAATCTAGTGAGACTGCAGGGTGCCCAGAGGTGTCTTTTTGGGGGTGCCCTGAGCTGTAAGGGGAAGCTGGTGGTAGAATTCTTACATGGATCTGATGAGGTGTTCCTAAGATGAGCTTATATTGGTTTTGCTATTTGTGTGAGGTGAGTTTTAGGTAGTTTAAGCTTTTAAAATTGCTAATAATTAAGACAATACATGTAAAAGATTTTTTTAATACCTAAATTTGAATATTTGAATATCTGAACTTAAATGGATTATGCATTCTCCGCGCATACCTGGGAATAAGTGCTAAGTTTCTCTAAACTAGTATGTTTAAAGCATTGTTTTTTCCTTTACATCTTCAGTAACAGATACTTATTGCTAGCTATTGGCACTATTAGATACTTAGAAAACACTTGAAAAATGGAGAAATTCCCTGCCCCCACCCTTTTTTTAAAGTATGCATCTAGAAAAACTTCCCATTACACCCAAGACTTTTTGCCTTTTGAAGATACTTCACTATGTTCTAGTTAGTAGTTGAGTTTTGTGCTATGGTGCAGTGCTTCTGGTGGACTAAAACAGCTGACCTGAAATTCTGACACTTAAGGGAAAGCCTGCTGCACTTTCTCATGTGTAATCCATTAGCATAATCTTTGTGGTAGCACTTGCCTATAGATTTGTCTGTTTTTGATGGCATGGTGAATTTGATGCAGAATGAGGGTCTGGGTCTCCTCTATACTCTAATATGCCCAAATTCTGAAAACATATAATGATAGAGAGTGCTTTGTTTCATACAGCGGTTAGTGACAGCGGTTAGTTATCTTATGATAAAAGAGGAGAATTACTATAATTTTCTTATAGTTAAATCATATTTCTTAATTTATCGGTGAGTTGCCAAAAAATAAGCCTATTTTTTTCCTATCTTGCTATTATTAATGTTGGTTAATAGCTTTTGGTTAGTGTTCTATTAGTATTAGCCTTCTAATTAATATCTTCTGCAGGCCATATCTGATAACTAATTTCAGACAAGAATTTCTTGTCTTTGTTCAGGAGGTTATGATTGTTTCTTCTGAGAATGTTCATATTATTGTAGAAGTTCCTCCTAGAAACAAAAATGTTAAACTTACTTATAGATCTTGCACAAAATTCTAAAAATGCTTAGAATCAGCCTGATTATCTTCTCTAATTATAACAAGGTGTCTTCATTCTCTTCAACGGTGTAACCTGAGAAAAGAATGAACTTCTGTGGGTGCAGGTTTCCCTCTTTGACTGTAACATCTGGACTCTTAAATGTGCCAAGAAAATCTGAATTTGATTAATATAAATAATACACTGGATTTTTATTTTTATTTTGTCTATTTTTGTTTGAAAAACATTTTTTTTTATTAGAATACCTGGGTGCTTCTACCATAGTTTGGCTGTCTGAATTATTTCTGAAAACACGTTTTCCAAGTAATTTTTGAGCAGTTCACCAAAAGCATGAAATAAACAAAACACTTCTACACACATGTGTGCCTAACTGTGTGTTTGTAACTGTCTTTGAAACTTCCCTTAAAGAAGAGAAAGACACGAATGATCAGAAAATACATAAATTAATAATGGAATGGGTGGAAAAGGGAAGGAGTAAGAGACTGATAAGTGTACAGAAGGTGAAAAGATTAGACAAAGAGCTAAATGGCACATAGGAGGCAATGTTTTTTAAAAACAGTTGGGGAAAGCTTTTTGCTGACTTACATTTTCTAGTAGCTAGATATGATTGGTATTTTGAAGTGACTGTTTAGAAACCACATCAGTGGTAAAAATGTGGCATTTTGTAATATCATGTAAACATGATTAAAATATATAAAAGCATAATGAATGACATATTACCTGCTTTCCAGTGTGAGGAGGAAGATGAGCAAATTCATGTCTTCCTTGTAGGCTATAATTAGCTTTCAACTTTACTCTGTTTATTTCAAATGTTATAATTTTTGCCTTTTTATTACACAGGTTGTCCGGATTTCAGCTTCCATCATCTATTGTGAGCACAGGTTCTATTCTCACCCTCTGTTTCACCACAGACTTTGCTGTCAGCGCTCAAGGGTTCAAAGCTATCTATGAAGGTAAAACCTTTTCCCCCCAGTCTCTAACTCTTTATTTTTTTTAACATATCTTTCATGTTCAAATATCATATCTCAATGTCTTTTATTCGGGGTTTGAATCAGTGATGAATGTTATATAAGATTTTTCTTTTCTTGTGTTCTTGACTTTGTCAGTTTAAATATAATTTCAAATTTGAAAATATGACTAACACTTTAGTTTTGTGGGATTTTTTAATAGTTGACAATTTCTAAAAGTAGAATAAGTAATACTTCATCTTTAAAAGGTTTCAAAGTATTTATCAAATCTATTTTGATGACTTTTCTGGACCATGATTGACTGAAGGAGTATAATAGTAAAGATGAGAGGCCATACAGATGCTAACTGGTCTTGAACATCACTTAGTAATATTTTCTCTGTGGAAAATTAAAAATGCTTTCAAAGGCAAAAAGAAAAATGAAAAAAGAGGAAGAGGGAGGACACAGAAAAAAAAAAAAGACAGTTCAAAACCTGTTTTATGAAAGTTATTAGAATACAATAAGTACAAAGAAGTTTATTTGGAGTGATGGAAGAAGGGCCAAGCATATGCTGTGTTTTGGTTTTTAATGAGAACTAGGCACGTAAATGGGGTTGATGTGAATTCCATAATACTTCAAACAGAAGGCCTTATGAGAACTTTCTCAAACAAAGGTTGGAGATAGCAGATATAGTAGCATTAAGTTGGTTGTTTAGCATTCTTGAATAATGAGGGTGTTTTAAATGTTGTTGGAGGGTTGCATACAAATGTCACGAATGTTTGGTATGTGTGTGTATATATATTTTTTAATGGAAAACGCAAGACTCTAGACAGTTGAAGTGGCAGAAAGCTCAGTATCAGATGTTTCTCAAATGTAAAGACAGTCTATGATTTCATTGTTTTAATCCTTTAGTGTAAGAGTGTATTCTTGAAGAGCCGGTATGACCAGTTAAATGGGAGAATGAATAGCATTTTTAAGGGAATGGATTGATGCAGAAAGTACTGTAATCTGATTGCAGTTGTTTACTCTGATTTGCATCTCCAAGTTTTTAAATCCATTACCTTTGATCCTTTTTTTTTTTTTTTTTTTTTTTTTTTTTTTTTTGGAATTGGGACTATTCATTGTCCCTTGAAAGTCTAATCTTTCCTTCTTGACAGCACCTTCTTCTCATATATATCTTCATTGCAGATTATGTTAATGTTCTGAGACTAGTGGTTTTGGAGCAATTTGGAGGAGGAAAGAAAAGGAGGAGGGGGAATACCATCATCGGCTGAAATACCTAGGTGCAAGGAGGGACAAAGGACTGTTCCTTTTAAATTAATTTTTCTGACCTGTTCTGATGGAGATAGCTCTCAGTATGTTTTACCCTGGGAGACATTCCCCTCTTCCTCTCTCCCCAAAACTTTATTGATAGAATAACAGGTTTGGGGATTTTATTTCTTTTAATTGAAATAAGGAGGGAGGGGTAAGGCTAACCAAGTCATGTTCAATAGCCCCTACTATTAGGGGCTATTAGTTCTATTAGGAAAGCTGAGTGGGAATGCAGGACATCAGGGAAGTGTTATGGTAGCTTACATGAGAAGCTGCTCTCTGCATTCTGTAGCTTTCTCCTGTAGCGAGTGAGTACAATGGTGTTTTTCATTCTCTCTATGAGGATGAGCAGTCCCTTTTTCACATGGAAAAAAAGACAGTGAGGAAAACTAAAGAACATCTCCTGACTGTCAACTTAAGTTGGCATGCACAGAGCCACAGGCTGCAATATCATGACACTTCCTGCTGGCCTACTTTCGGGTAGGTCTCTGGCACCAAGAACTGTAATTAACAGTGACAGATAGCCCTACGTGCTCGTTAAACAACATTGCCCCCTTCCAAAGCCGGTGCTTGAGACCTTGCTTTGAAGCTTGAATATCCATGAGCTTTAAATTGACTTGAAAATATGTGACATCCAGCTCTTGAAGAAATGGTGGTTGCCACTGAAGTGACAGCGTTCAAGCGTTTGATGAGACGGTGGGATATTGATGTTTCAGGACATTTCCTTCATAGCACTAAGGGCTTCTGGGCTTCTGGGGTTTTTGAGAGACCCACGGTGAGTTCTGTGTCAAAGTAGTGATTACTTTAAAGACCATCTAGTCTTTAAATTACAAACTCATAGGGTAGAAATTTCTTAATCTTTTTTATTTCAATAATGACCTGTTTTGGCTTTTATACTGTATGCGATTTCATGAGTCAGCAGGTGATTGCATCCCCTGGGAAGGGAATACAGAACAACTGTTACTGCTGACTGCAAGTTGTTATGATCTCTGTAATCACATTGTAACCATCAGCTGCTTATCCTTCAGATAGCTTACTTTCAGTGAAGTAAACAGTAACTAGTTGTCCCTGTGTGTAGGCCACTCTTTGGTTCTCCCCTGGCCTAAGTGAGTTATTGCTGTGGTAGAAGTGTGGGCAACTGCTGCCATCCCTGGTTTTCAGTCACCGTGAGGTCAAAACATGAAGTTTGAGGAAATGCTGCTTTGCACATCTTGACTCCTAGAAACAGTCTTCAACTGCACATGAGCTAGCAAAGCAATATGTGCCAAACAAACAAGCAAAAACTAGATATTAAGTGGTACCTGGGGGCGTGGTTCCGTGACAAATTATTTATACAAGGTAGAAAATTGCACGACACTTAGTGGTAAAAGCAATCTTGGAACCAGGGAGAAAAAAGCTTAGCACCACTCTGCAAAAGAGTTGGCTGGAATTGTCCATGGTGGCAGATGAAGCATATCTGAAACTCAAATATTATGAGCATTGAAATAACTGATTTGCATAAAATTCACATATTCTGGGAGATTGTAAAACTTATGATTTTTTTTTTTTTAATTTTCATTCTTGTAACAAGTCGGTCTTTCCTCTGAATAGGAAAAAAAAAACTCATCTGAATTAGGAGGCAATTACGTGCAATCAAAAATAATACCATTGATCGAGTAAAGTACAAAGCCTTGAAAGTTAGTTCTTCTATTGAAATTCCATACTTTAAATGAGATTACTTTGAGGGAGAAGGATAGCAGTGGAATATCTCTGGATAGACTTGTTCTGGGCTGAATTCCTGGCTGCACTAAGTTTCCACTTCTTGCAGTGGAGGGGATGCTCCTGGGAGACCTTCCTCATCCTCTACCCCCCGTGTTGCTTTTATTTTACACCCTGGGAAACAGCTGCAACTGGTTCTACTGTGCATCCTACACACATGGACCTCTGATCCAGGAAAGGTGGTTCCCTAGACTGAAATTCTGGTGGATGCTTCTCAGCATTGATAGTCTTCATGTATGACCTCACTTCTGACATGACCTCGCATCCTATACTGCCATGAAGTAATTGGATCTTGTTGCCTTTGCAATGTGTAAATGTTTTAACAGTGAAGATGGTGAAATCAAGTAGTCATGTTCTTAGCACTTGAAGATTATTCATATCTATTTGGTTTTGTCTACTGTCATCCATACACCACATAAATATTAATCTGACTCTGTTGCAGTAAAGTGGTAGGAGGCATCTGTCAATGTGAACAAAATATTGCTATAGTTGCACAATTGCTTGTTTTCTAGGCTGGTGCATGCATTTTTTGCTTTATCATTACTCAGTCAGGTTTATATATCCATCTGAGAATGTTTAATATTTTTAACTGCAGGTCTGGAGATACTTCATTCTTCCTCAATGATCACATCAGCTCTCAACTTTTGTTACGGATGGAAATTTGAACTATTCTTATTTTTTGTTAATAGTATTTATCTAGGGGAATTACAAACTTTTTTTTTTTTTTTTTTTTAAATGAGCACACAAAAACACACACAGATTTAAGTAATGCATTCAGTTTGTAGGACTGATCTTTAACTTGTTAAATCATTTAGCAGAATAAATAACCTTTATTATTATTGTCATTAGTTTTCAGATTGAAGGATGATGTCTGTTTCTCTAATGTTTCTAATGGCAGTGCTTTACGTTATACAAAAGTACTATCTTTAAACAATGTCAAGGGATTGCATTGGGGAAGAAGGGGAATAATTGCAATATTGTTTGTTTAACCTCCTGTTAAAATCTATTCAAATCTCATTTTGGGGATTAACAAACAAATTGCTCTTTCTAAAAGGGGTTCTGAGGACTACAAAAATAAAAAATAATAATAATAATAAAAAAAATAAAAATAAAAAAAAACACCTGTGTTGTTATATTATTATATTTTTCTTATGAAAACATTTGCATGCAGCTGACAACACTTAAAGCAATTTTAAATGATAGCAATATCTGAAGTATTGTATACATGTATGCTTATTTTCAGTGATGTATGATAAAATTGTTAGGATCTTTGTTTTTACTGAGCTCATGTTTTCTGCCATGCACTTATTCAGGGAATCTGATTTTTGCCAAGTGCACAAGTTCAGTAAAAATGTAAAAATAGGAGAAATATAACTTTAATTACTCATCATCATAAGAATGTGGTTTTTCTTCTTCTTCTTCTTCTTCTTCTTCTTTTCTAGTTTGCATTTTACTACACTGGCTGACACTAACCAGTAAACTCTAGAAACTTCAAATGAACCAGAGATTGTCAGTCATTGTTTATTTTTATACTTGTTTTATTGCAAATACATTTTATTTATATAGTATTGGTAGACACACTTTAAACATGAAGGCAGAAGTACTAAACTTTATATATGCAAGCACTTCTTTACCTCCATCCTACACCAGTAGGATTTCTTTGCAAAAGAAAGCTTTTGCACATCCCTCTACTGCCTACCCACCCTCAGGGCATACTTCCCTTTTTCTTTTTGCCTTTGAATTCTCAAAGGTTTCTGCTCACACCCAGCATTAACATTTATACAGACAGTCACCTCATTATGCCTTACGCATCTTCCCTGCAGTTTCTTTTTAAATTCCTTTCAGCATCAGCAACAGAAGGTGGTGGCACACTTCCACAGTGTAAAGACTTTGAAGCCTTTTTTTTTCTTTTTTGAATCCCACTGCTGAGTGTTATTTGCTGTGTGTTATGTGGTTCTTTTTTTCTTTCTTTTCCTTCTTTTTCTATGGTTAAAACAATTTAATGAGTTGAAGGTAGTCAAGGGTGTGTTTTATTTTCTTAATTTTTGTATTGACTTCATGAGCATATTGAGATGTCCTTCCAAGCTGATGGCCTTCTGATCAACATGAACCCCGTCAAGATAAGACCTCTGGTCTTGAACAAACATTCATGGTTCTCTCAGCTTCTCCTATAGTGTGTGATCTGTTTATTTGCTTTCTCCATGTTCCTGAACAGCTACCCTGCAACTTTCTAAAAGTAAAACTCTACTTTTGACTGGATCACTATGTGATCACACTGCCTGCTTCTCACCTGCTAGTCTACCTGGGTTAGTTAATGCCACTGAGCTTTCCACAAGTTGTGACCCAATAGTAAAAGCAGTTACTCCTTGGCAATGAACGTGTTGAAATAGACTGGATAATCTTGAGCAAATATTTTGAGTTGAGAGAAGAAATTTAAGTTGCCATGGAAATGCCAACATTTATACATTTCATATGCATTACTCTAGCTATCCCTGGGTCTTGGGCAATCACCCAGTGATTAGTCTCGTGTGACTGCTGTTCATTACACTCACTGTCTTCAAACATTTTCAGTTACTATTGTCAGTAGTACTGACTACTGTCAGTGACTATTCTTATCTGTTAGATATTATTTTATTTAGACTGTTACCACATCCTGAAGCTTTGCCAGTGACTCTTGAACATCACTGGCTGTGAAGATGTCCAAAATATCATATATCGACTGTCTAATGATGGCCCTGACTGCTATGCAGTTTTTTTCTATTTCCAATTTATTCTATTTTATGTAGTTCTTTTAGAAGACTTCAGTATTACTCCTTGGTCTGTAACTATTCCTTTTCTGTAATTATCAGAGAGATACAATTTAAACTTCAGCCCTAGTCTCTTCAGCCCTCCAGCCTTTTAAATGTGACAGGCAGAAACTGCCTTTTCAGCATTTCTTGGGTGCATAAACAAATCTAATGTTAATACTACAGTGGAATAATGCAATCATTCCCATAAGCATTATTTTGTAGCAATGCATCTTAGCAAACTTACAACTGTATTTAAAACATACAAAATTATTCTTCTTACATACTTGCCGTAAATTCATATAATTAATGCAACGTAGGATCTGCCTAAAATAGTGTAAGACCCTTGTACACTGCATCACTACAGCTCAAAGCTACCATCTACTCCTTTCCAGTTCTCAGGGTAATTCATTTCTTGATGCAAAGTAGCCTTTGAATGGCTATGACTTAACTTTTAAAAGGTAACCTGTATTATTGAATCATTCTTAGAACTGATCCTGTAAGAAATACTGCACTCATCATCCTTAGTGCACAAGTCAAAAAAAGAAAAAAAAAGTCAGTGGTTTATAAAAAGTAATTATGGCATCAGTGGAATGATAAGTCTCCCTCCATAAAGCTCTTGATTTGTGTTCCTCTTTGGGATTGCAAATCTAACAGGAAAACAGCTTGGAACCCAGTGGTCTTCTACACAGGGGAAAAAAAGTGCTCCTATGCGCTGCTATGTGTGCCTCTGGTAGGGAAATGACAAGGGGAAAGTAAAGTTGTAATGGGGTTGTTTCCTCTTCCTTGTGTCCTAAATAACTTGAAACATTTGTTTCATTTCTTTATTGGGAGAAGTGATTGCCATCCCAGCAGTGCTGATGCTAAAATTCAGTTTCACATTATCTTCTATCTGCAATCAATGTGTCATGTGTTTGTATGGCAAATATTAACTTAAACTGTGAAAAATACTCTAAAAATGTCAAAGTCCTTTTATTGCAGTCATTACCTAGTCTGAAATAGGAATTAAGATTTACTGTATGATCAGCAAATAGGAAAACCAGCGTGTATTGTAGTCTGCTTAAAAGAAAGGAAAAATAAAAAAGTGAAAGAAATAAAAAAAAAACAATAAAAGCAACTTCATTGCTTTCCAAAACACTTTAATCTCTCTACTTGGGTTCTTGTTCCATTCGGTTATGTGTAATCTTCCAAGTTGAAAATAGACTTTTCTTCATGCAGCAACTGTTTGCAAAGAAACGAGCAAGGTCAAACTCTCGTTGTGTAGCTGTGTTGGATTTCTGCGGTTCAACCACATAAGGAATGAATCTTTTCCTTATGTGGAATGCATCTTTTATCAAACTGTTTTTCTGCAATGAGTCTCACAATGTGACTCAACAGAACTGGCACTTATTCTGTTTCCCAGATAAACTAGCATTTGGGAGAATATTTTTTCATTTTCATAAGATCATGATATTGCCAGAGCTAAGATTTCAGCTGAGCAGCCTTTGTGTCCTCCTTTGTCCCCACCCAAAATTTTAAAAGTTAATTCATTCATATGCTGATAAATGAAGTTTTTTGTTGTTGTTTGTTTGTTTGTTTTTGTTTTGTTTGCTTGTTTTTCTTCTTTCCACTCCAGCAAAACATGCTGTCTGATCCGGAACCATTGCCTGTGTATTCTTATTCCTATAACCATTGAACACTGAGAACATTGCAGGGTGGATAACCATTATTGTGAGGATAAAACATGTGGGTTAGCAGGTCACTAAATACAGTTTTGGCTTTGCTACATTACTGTAGCTAATAGCAGTTATCCTGACTAATTAACATAATTTGCTCTGAGTAGATGGAGAGTTAGCATAAATACAGTCACATAACTTGTGACTATATAAATAGTCACATAAATATAAATACAATCACATAACTTGGTTTTCATTTTATCTTATATAACTTCATACAATTAATAGCGGCACTTTTTTGAATTACTTCTTTGTTATGCACATTCTCCCCATATGCAGGGCCACATCTGCGTAACCTCTCATGTTTTTTTCTGTAATTGGAATAATAAGGCATATATCTAGAATTATGCAACCAAATATACTCATCAAGCATGGTGAGCATGTCTGAATTTTTACTAAGACATTGTTCTCATTCAGCAATGAAGAAGTAAGGGAAGATTGGCTGTAGTATACATAATGTGCTATACCTTAAACTAATTTGTTAATATTCATAACAACTTTAGATTTTTTTTTCCATTCAGGAATTGCAGTAATTCCTGGATATTTTGTATATTACCCTTTTAAACAGTTTTTATTCAACCAAATAATCCGATTAATTTCATTATGTGTACATATTGCTGTAAGTTATTAGCAACTTGCATACTTCATTTCAGCCTGATCATTAGTCTTATATTTTCCTCCTTGTTTTAAAGCTTATACAAATACTTGTGAGATATTTTTTTCTACTGTGATCTACATTAAGAAAAAGGTAAGATTGAAAGCCCAAAACATTGAAGGTCTGGTCTGGTGTACAAGTTTCTTGTCAAGCTTTGACAAGATGTTAGTATATACCTAAATTGTTTAGTAGTTGTTAAATCCATTGTCTGTTTCACCTTTTAAAAGATGCTTGGTAAATGCCGGAATAGAAAAGAGTCTGTAGTTTAAAATGTAGAAAAGATCTCTATGGTCCAATAGGATGGAACACTAAACCTTCGGGACTACATTTCCCTTCCTAACAGTTGTTATAGTTTGCACTTGAATTTTTTTATGAAATTTGTGAAGTGCATGAATACATCTTACAGACAAGCAGATTAAATAAAAAGTACACTAATCCTTTTAGTAAGTCTTTTCATATCGTCTGTTTATTTCTCTTGGATATTAAATTGTTAAAGACTTTTTAGACTATGTTTTGCTCTGTAGTTTGAGAATCTCCACATATGCTTGTGTCCTTTTGGCAAAACTACTTTGAATCCTTGAGTACTTTTTTCTGCTTTTGTTTGCTTTTAGAAAGGGGGACCTTTTTAGCTCCCACTTACAATACGTTGAAATCTTTCATCTTTGTGATAATGAAGGACTTTTGCTAGTAAATTGTTTCACTAATCATGCATGATATACTTCTAAGAAATCTTCCCTTAAGGTCTATTGAAGTTGGCTCATTAGATTGACCTGAGATGTGCCATAAGAGGCATTGCCCTTGACCTTATTAGACTGTCTTCTGTACATTAATTTAACAAGACATGTTGTGGTGTCAATGCTGTGTAAGTCTAAACTCATATGAATATTAAAACAGCAGTCTTGGATCAGAAGATGTTACACTCAATCTTGTTTATGAGGAAGCACAGCTTAAATTTTAAGCCAAGAACTTATTATTAATAAGATTTGAAATCTTAAGAATTTAATCATTCAGGCCTGTGATGTGGTGAGGAAGTGGAAAAAGAATGTAGTTAAAATACACAGCACTTAAAGTTTCTATCAGTTTTCCTGGTATTATGTGGTGTTCACTTCCACTTCTTTCCTGAGCTCAATGGCTGGTGTGTACATGTGTCCGAGGGAGGTTTTTTTATGGTGGGTTGGCAGCATCTGGAGTCCTTCACTGGAAAGAATAAAATGATCGTGTTTCTTGTTTCTTACTCATCCTTTAGAATTGAGTTGAGGACACTTTTTGTTTGCTAACATACCCTTCTTGACTGGTCTGCAGCTCCTAATTTACTATATATCACTTTTATGCATTCTAGTTACTACTTTATTCTCTCATTTATTCTAGCTTCAGGTTTGCATTTCTTTAACTGATCATTAATGAGTTTTGTTATAGATGTGGGGTCTCCAGCACTGCATCTTTTATTAGCCCCTATCTATATTTCTCACCACTGCATTCTGTGTTTCCACTTCTCACAGTCTCTGCAGTGAGAACACAGGCCAGACCTGTAGTCCTTGGCTACACAACATCATTGTGTTGGTCATATCTCATTCAGCATAGAATAGCTGTTGTTACTGCTGTTTACATACATGGTTGTATCATGCAGAAATAATGAGAAATAAAACAAATCAGCAGTAGACACCCGGCTAACTGGAAAGATTACTGTCACAGCTAAACAAAGTTAACCAAAGTTTCACAGGCTAAGAGAACCTCAGACAGAGCAAGCCTGGCAAATATTGTTGCAAATTCAGTGCAAAGCTTATGATCTGTTACTGTGAATGGCAATACCGTGATATGGGGATATGGGGTTACAAAACATGGATCAATGGGTCTCTCCCCAGAGGCAACTTCACTTCCCACACCTGTCTAGTTTAGCCAAAACTTGCAGTTTGCGGAGAGCTTCTCACTGAGTGGACCAAGTTTTTGCTGTTCAGCATGCCACAGGCCCCTGATGTGGAGCTCATTTGACAGACTCTCTAAATTATTGATGTCCAGGTGCTAAGGTAACCATAAATTACAGTAATTATTAGGTGTTTCCAGGAGGCAATTAACATTAGCCACCTATGTTAACACGAGATGAATCATCTCAGTGTAGATGTTTCTGTATCCTCCATTGACTTTAATGACCGAATGACCAGGCTGTCTAAAAATTGAAATTTTTAATATAAGGGTTAGATCATGTCTCATTTTTACAAAGAGTCATTATTTCAACTGAAATTAACTTTAGTATAAATAAATGCTTTTTTATCATATGGAAATCACTCTTATTTCAAACACTGTTTAAGAATTCAATTTTCTTCAACTTTAACTCTTTTATAGAAGGAGTATTTCTGTGTTCTTTAAATCTTTGAGAGTATTTCATTTTGGAGACTGAAGAGAAGTCATGAGACTTTCCAAAGCAAAGTGGGGCAGCCTCCCCTCCCACTTCTGTTTTGAGATGAAAATTTGTATTTGGAAGCAGAAGCTTGTGAGGAAACAGAGTTTTCTGCTGTGAAATGTGTGAAGTTTTGCTTATCCTTTAAAAGGTGCAGCTGATTTGGTGTACTCTGCATGAGGAGCACCCTGGAACAGAAGAGAAAAATTTGGCCAAGTGTCCTCCATAAGTTTGTTAGATGACTCTAGGCATAAAAAAGCAGACAGTGGATTCAGTCCCATGCTTTGTAAGTGTCAAGTAAAAGAATGAAGATTTTTGTGTCCCACCCTTTCTTTCTTCTTATCACAGCATGGTTTTAGAAGAGAATCTTTCCCCAGCACAAGAGGGACATGGAGTTACTGAAGAGTCCAGTACAGGGCTACAAAGATGATTAGATGACTAGACCATCTCTCCTAAGAGGAAAGGCTGAGAGAGCTAGACTTGCTTTGCCTGGAGAAGAGAAGCTTGGGAAGGGATCTTACCAATATGTACAAGAACCTGAGGGGAGAGTAAAGAGGACAGGGCCAAACTGTTCTCAGTGGTGGCCAGTGACAGGAAAAGGGGTAACAGGTAAAAGTTGAAACACAGGAAGTTCCATCTCCATATGAGGAGGAACTTCTTTCCTGTGAGGGTGACAGAGCCCTGGAACAGGCTGCCCAGAGAGGCTGTGGAGTCTCCTTCTCTGGAGATCTTCCAAACCCTCCTGGATGCCACCCTGTGCCACGTGCTCTGGGTGTCCCTGCTGGAGCAGGGGGGGTTGGACTAGGTGATCTTTAGAGGTCCCTTCCAACCTTAATCATACTGTGATTCTGTAATCTGTATATTTTTGTTTATTTATTTATTTTTATTTAGCAATTGCTTCATTTGTTGTCTGAATCCTAGAACTTTTATCTTCAGGTTTTTATTTAAAAATGTCAATTTTAACAAAGCTCCAAGGAGTTTCATGGTGGTGGGTGATTGGACAGCTGTTGTGTGTAGGATACTGAAGTTCTCTTCAATGCTGTCACTTCAGCTCTGCTGTAGGAGTTTAGCAAATGCCAATGTTAATGCACTAAAACAAAATGGAACAGATTTCAGCATTGAACGTGTGATCAGGCTTCACCTTGGCAAAGAAAGAGTCTTTCCAACACAATGTTTTTACTTTTTAGTTCTCAAAGCTTTCAGGGTTGCCCAGATTCTACCCACGTGCCATCCTTCCTGACTTATGTGACTACAAACGAATATAAAATGGTTTACTTATCAAAATAAGGCTTTTAAGTGAAAGAAGAAAGCTGAATGTGAGAGCTCATACATACATACAGATATGATCTCACATAATGAACAATGTTGCTATTAAGATCCTCTATAGTAACTGGAAATTTAAGAAAATTTACTTTCTCTGTTACTGCATGTTTTCCAGTTTCTGAATTTGTAGAATTTTCATATTTGAAATGCCTACTAAAATTAGGAATGAAACTGATATATTTCTTTATTGCTGTGTGCTGCAAAATTGCAACAGTCATCTTTTAAAGGATACAGCAGCCGTATTTTCTGTAACATTTTGATTATGCTATAACGCTTTTGAATTATCTTGTCACCTTAGTTGTCCCTAATTTCTCCTTTTGGTTATTTTAAAGTCTTAGTTATAACTAAAACAAAGACAAAACCTTTTTCTTTAAGGCAAGTTCTGTATTAAAGACAATTTGATTTTCATTTTGGTTTCTGGTTGCTCTTGTCTGTGTGGGAGATGAAGGAGATAAGTGGGAAGAAGGCAGAAAATATATTCTTGTAGGCTTAGCAATTTCAAGTTTTTGTTAATGTAACCTGACAGTAAATTCTGAAACAAGCTATTTATCCCTAGATTTTTTTTCCCTCCTAAAAATCTATTAGGGGGCTCAAGTATCTAAGCAATTTGTTAATTTTGTTTTGTTTCCTTGGGGATTTGTTTTTGGTTTGGAGCTTTTTTTTTGCATTGAAACCCATTCTTCCCCTGTTCGGCTTGTTTAATGTTGTGTATGTTTGGGTTTATATCAGTGGCTCCACTGTTCAAGTCATTTTCTCACTGACATTCTAGTTATGTTCAAACTAGGGAGGACTTGCAGAGTTTTATTTTCATGTGACAGATGACAAGTGCTGTAAAATGCTATTTTCAATGAAGCCTTAGTGACTTACTTGAAATACTAGGTTAAGCAGGAAAAAATGTTTACTGCAATCTCCCACAAATTTCCAGCTCTTTAGATGAAGTGAAAGAACTGAATGAGTGCCAAGGAAAAGTATGGAGAAGGTCTCCCATCTTGGCCACTGGTACATTCCTATGCTGACCTACTGCTCCCTATCTGTAGTCCTTGGGGAGCAGGTTGTAGGCAGTGCGCACATGAGAGTAAGGCAGCTCCACTCCTTTAAGGGCATGCTCCAATGTCCTTTTTTTCCAGCATTGCACCTTGCCAGAACTACTTAGGTGACTGTAGAAAGAAATCCTATTCTCTATTTAATGAAGTAGGAAAGCTTTCCTTTCAGGGTTACTTCATTTCTTCATTTTTAAACTCAAAGTAAATGCTTACAAGAATGGACACTGATCAAGGCAGAGAGAAAAAAGCACGTGTCTGCCACAAGAAATACTAATGTAAGAAAGTATCTTCAGGCAATTATGTACTATGCTCATGCTTAGGTAAAAGATAGGGCACCATCTGCTGACTCCTGCCCTAACATTTACACACTTCTTTAAAACTAGCTTTAACACATATATTGAAAGTTCTCTTTGTGGTTCAAGCTTTTTCCAGATAGACATTTTAATATTCCCCTCTCTTTGATACTGTGGTTGTTTGAACATCTGAAGTATTATGAAAAAAAATATATATTAGTTTTTACTCTAATAGTTCAGCTTGCATTACGATTTCCTTAGAGGAAAAGGTTTCTTTTAAAGCATTGAATGTCAGTTCATAGGCTAACTGTCTTTACTAGAGAGGACAAAATACTGAACTGTAGTTCTTTTGGAGTACCAGGTCACTTGGAAGGTTCTTGCAAGGTGGCGATGTCTCTCAATACTACTTTCCTTTAGATTAAAAAAAAAAAAAAGTTATTAATTTTCATCAGCCACGCTGCCTTTAGATAAATGATGGATCTATGGAAGTTAAATTGCAGAAGTTTATAGTTGGCTATATCAAATTTAAATTCTTGATGGCTCCAGGTCACTCTAGACAATAGTTACGGACCTCAGTATGAGCTCTAAAGAGTGATTAGTGATGATGTTGGTACTGGAGATGAGGCATTATGAGTGCAACTGCAGAAAATAGTAGTGCAAAGCTATGATAGGCATGTTGAAATCTATGGATCAAGAAAACAGGATTCTAATTTATTAATAAATAAAATGTAGAATTAGTCTGATAGTCTACAAAAAATTTGAAATATTTTAATGAAGTACAATAGTAGATCAAGAACGTACTGTTATTTAATATATTGGGATACTCAATCTAACCTCAGAGTCTAAAGTACCTGGAAAAATGCTTAAGACGTGGGGACAGATTTGTGAAGGCTTTTTTGTTTGGCTGGTTGGTTTGTTTTCTGGCAAATTCTACACAGTACCCCTGAAACTCTGTGATTTTGTTGTGCATAAAAAAGTGGACATTTCTCCTAAGTATCTATAAACTCCTTCCCACTAACCAGTCATTTTTCATATTTTTTTTCATATTTTATTAATTATCATATGTAAGACATGAAACCTTCATTCCTTAGAGCAGTTTTATTTTTAGCTTATTTTTCTATGGTGATCTCAGCTGACTTTATCTTGACATCTTCACATCTAGAAGAGAGGCCTGATGAGTAAGAAATAATTATCTGTAAATATAGGTTTCTAAGTACTTTCCAGAGTCTTTATAAAATCATTTAAATGCTTTTTATATAGAGACTTTGTACAACCACAGAAACTCTAGTCTATATAATTCTATAAATCTTTTACCACTTCTCATTTTCAGTGCATTTAAGGCTGAGCCATGCTTAAAGTGTGGGCTAGATGTGATTAAAAATGACAGTTGATTTAATTCTAATTCCTTTTTTTTTTTTCTCCCAGCTCTTTTTATTGTCAAAGTTATGGGAAAAAAAGCACAAACAGGGAGGTAGAAACTCCTGCTGTAAACAATTGCATGAGACTATTAGTTAAAATGAATATTTAAATGCATACATGCTGCCTCTTCAGAATATAAACTTACAGCTAAATAAATGAAAATGCATAACTCAGAATGGTTATTTTATGATCACTTTCTGGGTGTGCAGTCACTAGCTAAAACAAGAAAACTGAAAATCTATAAAAGACTGAGTGCCATTACAGTACTGCAACATATCATTAAACGCTGTTCATATAACATATGTTACCTTATACCTTTCTGTTTTAACATTTATGCTGAGACAGTCATAATTCAAAATATGACTAATATCTTAGTCATTATATTTCAGAAATGTAGGAAATAATATTGAGCTAGATAGAAATGTATGCGTGCATTGTGTTTTCCTTGCATATGCAAAGCAGAAAGCAGGGATACAACCATAGAAGTGCACCAATTGCATAAGATTAACAAAGAAATGATGTCAGATATCTTTTGAAATATGTTCCAACATCTTTTTTTTTTTTTTCAAGAGTGATATAGCTCTACTTTGCCTTTCTATAATGCTTTTCCAAAAAAAGGAAAAAAAAAAATTGTAGCCCATTTTTTGGGTTGCTGGAGATACTACACAACGTATGAAACTAGTGTTAGGTGAACGTACATTATACTACTTTGCATATAATCTAAGTGATCTGCTATGAAATGAACTGCTGGGCAGAGCGAGGTTCTGCAATACGTGTTCTTGATTGGGCACCATACAGCAGCTTTGTAAGCATCTTGGGGGAAGGAGTAGATACGATTTATTTGTAATGCTAGAGTAGCTGCAAGAACAGGACAAAGATATAAGCAAAATTAGAATAAATGATGTAAAGAAAAAAAACCCTTTCCCCCATAGGAAAAACCTCTTCCTCTGGATAAACAGGATGGAGATCAAAAATGACAAAATTCCTCATTTGCATTAAAATACTTTTTATGTATGTATTGCGTGTTTCAGGAGAAAGTGGTTAGAATGTCCTTTCCTTGGAAATATAGTTGATCATGAGTGAATATTGCTTAAAAAAATGAACCAAAATAATCCTTTTTCTTTTTTTCTTTTTTTCTATATATTTTTGCTAGGCCTTAGCTTGGATTTTGCATCTAGCTTTAGACACTTCAGTTCAAGAAACATGTAGGCAAACCTTGTCCAGAGAAAAGCAAGATAAAGAACTAGAGAATAAAATCTTTTTAGCAAAAGCATTAATGGAAATGATTCTCAAATATTGATAATAGGAAAAAGTGGTCACACGGAGTATAGGTCTTTCTGTGTGTAAAAATAGCTTTAAAGAGAAAAGTAATTAATTCTTTTGCATATCTGTGGTTGGCAGAGCACACATCTTTCAAAGCTGAGATAGGTTTATTTATGTTCCCACCCATTCTATTTTTAATTAGCATAACAGTTTAAAATCTTTCCTTTTCCAAATTATGCAAATCTAATCAATCTTGAAAGCTATATTATTAAATAGCTATGGACGTTCTAAAGAAGTTGTACTTGCATGAAGCTGTATTAGTGTATTTAGGCTTACGTAGGTATCAAATCCTCAACGTTCATGATAAGTATGTCCATTTAGTCACCAATATCTTCTTACATGGTTCAGTGCTTAATTTTTCCCTTTATGTAAATTATAATTACTACAGTGATAATTGGTTTTATGAGGTTTCAGAATAGAACAGAAATATAAAAGTTATCAGATTTTCTTGTTGCTATCTCAGTGCAAAAATCTTAGAATTTCAGTTTCTTGTGGAAGCTTCAATTCTTGATAATATATAAATGAGTCTTACAATCTATAATGAAAGCAACTCCAAAAGTTTATTCTAGTTTATATTATCTTTTTTCAGAGATTTTTTCCATCATATCTTTATGTTATTTCAACAATGTGATCTCTGTAGTATGAACAAGCTGAACTTAGGAAATAAGTGGTGCAACAGGTGACAACATAGTAACTAGGTACTGTATTTGCATAATTAGTTGTGAAATTCATGCCTAAACACAATCTTTGTTTTAAAAATATTGGACTAACAGAGTCACTAAATCTACTTACAGATATCTTTTAATGTAGCAGCTCTGATTTCTGAAGATACAGTCATTAATTTGGTAATTAATTAAGGTTACACAATCATTTAAAATTAAGTCCTACTAGATGGAAATAATGTAGAAAGATTATGCTTGTTTCCTTTTTGAAATTAAAAAAAAAAAAAAGTCTTTTATTCTGTTTGAAAGGTGCTAATGAAATCTGATGGCTCGACTAGACTTTCGCTTAAGTCAACCACAGGAAAGAGAGTACTTTTTACACTTATTAATTTGCTTATCCGTGCATGATGCAATAAAAAAGATGACTTAGTTAACTGCTGTATTGCTTTGTTTTAGAAGTGTACTGGTAAAAATGTAATTCAAATGCTTTTTACCTAAATATGGGATGATTTCTCACTCTGGCTCTTGCATTTCAATCGGTGATCCAAATTAGTTCTTCCAAATAACTGAAGGCTTCACCAAATTTTCTGAAAAGATAGGCACTACTATGCCAGCCTCTAAGACCTAAACTGGAATCAAGATTCCCAAATCTATATCAATATAAGATTTGGGGGAAAGAGTAAAGAAGAGTAAAAAGAGTAAAAAGCCTTTTAGCAGAAATCTCTTGGTCTGACTTGCCTTGTTTTACTGCTTATATTTCAGCTGCAGGAAGAGCTTGAGACAAATTGCATTTTTTTTGTTTTTAAGTTGATCAATTAAATATTATATTTTCAAATACATTATTAGCTTAATCTTACTCCTACTGATGTCAGTAGAAATACTCAAGGGGAATAATGGTACTGTGCAAAGTTTCTTTGAAATCTACACTCTGAACCAACGACTTTATTTCTGAAGGAGCTATGTCTATGCAAGTAAGTAAGGAGTATGTCTAAGTAAATGTAGGTTATATGAGTGGAAATGGAAGCTCCTGCTGATGGAAACTCCGTCTCTTGTCTCCTTAGGATTGTGTCTTTTTTCATGCTATTTTGGCTAATTCTCACATTTGAAATAGTATAGCAAAACTCTTCTCCATACTATCAAAAAAAAAAAACCTCTAGTTTCATGCTTTTTTGCCTCTCTAAAAGCCATCTTAGAATAATGAATGCATGTTGCTTCTAGAATGACTAAAAAGGCACCTCTGCTAAAACTAAGGCAGTATAGCTTTTATGCAGTTGTAACTTCTATAATTTACCTCACTAATCTCATGGTAAAAATAAATAAGACCTTTTTTTTTCTTGATAAATACCTAAGAGTTCACATACCTAAGTTGTTATTGTGAAAATATCTCTGTACTGTCCTTGGTGGTTACTTAATGCAATACTAATTAATATAAGATCATCTTCAAGATGAACATTTTGATGGTTCAAGAGAACAAGTTATAGAACTGTTTTTGTATGGCATACATATGCTAAAAGATTACTACACTAGTGTCTGCCAGCTCTCACTGACTGAGGTATAAAAGGTGTTTCAAAAAGTGCAAACGTCCCTACTACTCTCTCAGGTATTACACTGGTGACTTCCTATTTTATCTTAATTGTACAGCTCCCTCTGTCTATACTCTAAACAATGTAAATATTTTGAGGCCCATTTGGCAGAGCAGGTTGCTTCTCTTTCTGTAAAATGGAGTGGATTCTTTCGTATTCTCAATTCTTATTCTGAAAAATTACTTAGGTAAGTTTTTATCAAAATAGTATATTTTTCTCTTTATCTATTGAATTATTATTCCACAGTAGCAGTTTTCATATAAGCTGCTTAGATGCATTTATTTCAACAGTGAACATGTTCTGATCTGCTGGGAAAGGTTGTTGCTGCTATGTGGCCAACAAGACTGAATCAGATGGTGGCAGTGGAGCTTCAGAAAAATGGCAGACCATTATTTTATTATTTATTAAATAGACTTTCCTCTTCCATATTTTTGGACATTATCTCATTGTGACTTTTGGCAAACAGTGACTTTATAATATGTATTTAGCTAATTAAGCACCTTTTAATGTTTTAGAGGAAGGTTCCTAAATAACCTATGTGCTTTAAAAATGTGAAGATATATTTTTGACAGGTAAAATTATAGAACATTTTGGGATGCTTATATTATGAGATGTATAATCATATATGCATGTATAGCAGAGCTGAGGTGTTAATCTTCATATGAACACTTATTTTAAATTCTCAAATATGTGACTTTCATGTTTTATGCTTTTGACAGAAACTAAAAATGTGAAGAATTCTTAGAGTGCATTTCCTAAAATGGATTCATATAGCTAATATTAAAATTTGACTGGATAACTTGTTTTGAATATCAGTCTGAAACTTAATGTCTTCAAAGTGTACTGTGACTTCCATTCATTGCATCAGCCAATAAGGTAGAAGGAGATTATTGATTTCTAAATATTGATGAATCACTTTTTTTTTTTTATGTTCAAGATTGCAATTCAGTTCTTTAATTCCATTTAAATATTACTTCTGTCTTTGATATCTGACAGATTTCATGACTCCTGTGAAGCTCTTTAAAAAGTACTTGGGGTTTGCTTTTTAGCAGAGCCACCTGTATGTCTGACAGCTGTGTGTTCTTTTAAATTGAGTAGATGGTTTAATCTGAGACAGATTAATCTTCTTTTATAATGCCTTCTCTAGTTCTCTGCTTTTTTTTTCCTTTTTCCCCCCCTCATTTAGTTTATTAAATATCATCTTATTTAAGAGTGAGCTCTCATGAGTAAAACTTAGTTTGCTTTTACAACTGTGAAGCTCTGATTTATAAGGCCTCTTATTGGACTAATTTCAATGTATCAATGAGGACTATTAAAAAATTACTTTGTTTCTTTTTTGCTTGCTGAGTGAGGCTTTCCATACTGAAGAAGACTTACTGACAGAATAAGTGTGCTTACTACTGCCATAGTTAGTAAGACTGAAGAACGTAATTCATCTCATGTAATATTAACCATCTAGGTCACAATTCTGTGCAAAACCAACACCTACATTCAAGTCTTAAATTATTTATGTCTGTGTGATTTTATGGTGTCTTAATTCCAACTGTACTCAATAATAGCATGAGAGCTTAGACTGATATAGCTGAGCAGACACAGTGGGCTCAGACTGATAGCCATTAAAGATGTCTAAGTGCCTTTGTGGCTGGATAGATTTAGGTGTTGAATTACACCCAAAAGGAATCTATCTCTTTCAGACTGCTTTGAGATATGACCCAAAGCAGAAAAGTGGGCATAATCAAGAAATTTGTTTTAGAAGTACACCCCTGATCTGAACTAATGCCCTATATAGACATACTGTAAACCTCCAGCTACTGGTCTAATTAGATGTATGTCTCCCGGAGATTGTATGTGGTAGATAGTAACCCTTTCAGCTTTTTTAGATACTCTGTAGCATCTATTTGTGGCAGTGGATACATTTTCTTACAGCCTTTACCAGTAAGGTCTTCCAGGCCTTAGCACCAAATTTAAGAAATCTTGACCCATACAAGTCTGTGAGACAGGATGGTTTACATCCGGGGGTCCTGAGAGCAGACTGATGTCAATGTGAGGTGAATTCGAAAGGCTGTGGAGAGCAGGGGACATTGTGATGACTAGAGAAATGTTGCACCCATCTTCAAGGGCAAGGCCCTGGGGAGCTACAGAGTGTCCTCTGAGAAAACTGTGAAAAGATTTACTCTTGGTAGTAGTTTCTGACCGATTAAGGAGAAGATGAGTAGTGACAGGCAGTATGCTTTTACCAAGGGTAATCATGTCTGAAACCTGATTGCCTTCTGTAATAAAAATGTTGTTGGGGATAAAACAGTGCATGCTGTCTGCTTTTACTCCAGACTTTTCACAGAGTCTCTTATAGTTTCCTTGTATCAAACTCTAGAGGTTGTAGTCTAGATTGCTAGAAGGATGAAAACTGACTGAAGGGTAGCATTTAAGAGACTGTACTCCACTTCTAACTGGTCTCCAGGTAGAGTCAGTGGGTCTATCCTGATATGTGTCAGGTTTACCATCTTTGTTGATGACCTGGTTAGGAGAGAGAGAGAGCACTATAATCAAGTTTGTTCATGACACTGAGCTACATCTGCTGTGCTGGAGTGTATTGGTGATATTCAGGTAGTCCTCAGAATAAAGTAGAGGAATAGTTCAAAAATCAGCAAAGACAAATACCAAATTCTATACCTGACATAAACTGATGCCTCTCAGCAGTACAGTTTGGAGACTGGCTGGCCAGGTTGCAACTTTCCTGGAAAATACCTGACGTCCTGGTGGACTTTGGGCTGAATGTGAGCCAGCAGTGGCGGTGGTGCTGCTGACTTTCATCTGGTGGTGAGGAAAGCCAACAGCATAGGGGACTGTATTAGCAGGATCATGGGCAATAATTAAGTGATTTTTGTCCTTTAGTTGGTGCTTGACTAATCTACATCAGGAATGCTGCATCTGGTTTTTAGTCTGTCTTAGCAAGGAAAATACAGGCTTGAACAAAAGACTACCAAACTGGCCCACTTGCCCTGCGAGGAGAGGCTGGGGGAACAAGCTTTGTGCAGCTGGAGACAAGTCATCTTAGGGGAGACCTAACAGCAATTGCCCGGTGCCTATAGGTCGGTTACCAGTAAAATAGAGACACGTTCTTTTCAGAGATAAACAAGGGTAGAAAAGGTCTGGGATTAAAAAACAAAGAAACCAAAAAATACAAAAAAAACTTTTTTTTTCTTTTTCTTTTTTACAAAAACAAACACCCATGAGGGTGTGGAGCAGGAGATAGATTCCTTGGATCCTTTTGCAATCTGAATAACTTTACTGGTTGCTTGCATTTATGCAACCTGAATTAAGTCACTTTATGGCAAGCCGATTCACTGCTGTATCCACTAAGTATGGGTTAGATCACCATAGATCTTTTATTTTTTAAAAAAAAGAATTAAGATAGTTAGTAAATTTGTAGATGTCTTCATATATGCTTTTTTAATCTCAAAATTATTCTTATCCCTAAAAGTACTATTAATCTAATTTAGACTCCTTCTTCTAAAAGAGGGAAATGAATAACTCTGAAAAAGCTTTCATGTTATCTTTGAGGATTATTTTAGGATGAATAATTCATTGCTTGTACCATTTATTTCCTATCCCTAAGATATATATTCAAAAAAAAAAAAAAAAAAAAAAAAAAAAAAATCATGTTGAAGTTTCAACTTTTCACCCAACAGTATGAAAATGTGAACCTCATTTTCAGAAGTGTTAGGCATTCCCTTGCTGCTTCAAAATATTTATCTCTAAATTTGAAGTCTCCATTGTGTTAAATTCAAATAAAATTAACACTTATTTTTTGGAAATTTGTGATAAAATCTGTTAACATCTTCCTACATTGTTTAGTCTCTGAGCTAATCCAATGCCTACTGATTAACTTTCCCAGCCTCACTCAGCATTTGACCTATCTCAGAGAAAATTGTTCTCCTCTAAAGACTGTTAAAGATCATAGCCTCTGTACTTAAACAATTTCATGTTTGAAAAGTTTTGGAAAAAAATAAGCATTCTTTCCTAGTCTGGAGACGTAAAATAATCTGTCATTATTCTATTTTATGTAGAAGACAATGACTCTATATAAGTTACTACTTATTGAGAGTGAAAAAATAAATGGTGTAGCACAGCAATTTGTGACATATAATTATTTGCTTCACTGCACAACTTTGATTTGATGAGCAATTATCTTGATTAGGACTACTTGGACAGTTAGGGCCAAGTACTAAGTTGAGCTGGATCTCATATTATGCTAGCATATGTCCCAGATAGTACACTAGAAAGTAAAGATGTTAGGAGTTCTGTTAGTTGCTATGTTCTTTGTAGAAGACAAAATAATTAGCAATATGAATCATGATCAACCACCAAAGGCCAGAAGACAAATCTGTGCTGTTAGGTAAAATAGTAGGCTTCACCATGCCTCAAGCCCTGTTTCAAGCTCTAGTGTGAGACACCTAATGAGTCACTTGGGCTGGATCTTGCAAGCTAGTAAGTTTCCTCAGTATCTGATGACCTCAACAGATGATCATTATGTTCAAAATTTTGTAAAATCAAGATTGCGGCCTCTCTGAAATTCGTTACTTGGGGCTTTAAAATGTCCACAGTATGGAAATATGGAAGTGCTGTGGTTTTCTGTCTGTGTGTGATGGTTGTTTTTTTTTTGTGTGTGTGTGTGTGTGTGTTTTTGTTTTGTTTTTAATGCTTCTTACATACTGCAAGCCTTTGTTAAAGTGCACATATTGAAGGTTGATATTTCTAAGATATTCTAGATGTTAGTACTTGGATAGAAAATGTAGTTTTGGAACTACTTTACTGCCTCTGAAAAAGAGCCAGTATCTCTTAAAATATGGAAAACAAACTGTTCTTTTCTTAATCTAGAATCAGGGGTTCTATTTTCTTGTGTTTTATTAGAAAAAATAGTTATCAATAAATTTAAAGGGAAAATGTTTAAGCATTTTTTTGGTAAATATTTTCTACAACACTAAAAAGAAAATAGTCAAATTATAGTAGATGAAGTAGGTATTTCAGGTAGTATATTGAAATGCACAAAGTCACAAAGTAATACTTGTAATGAAAAGTTGCAGCTGGTTGTCAACATCTAGATCAAAAAATCGCATAGGTAATAGTACAAAAATTGAGATAAAAACTACATTTTAAAACACAGCATGAAAATAAGGGACAAATCTGAAGTAGCTTTGTGGCATTAGCTGTTAGAAGAACATGTATAGGTTCTAACTGGGTTCAATACCTCCTTCGCAAAGCATTTGCATCATATCTGGTGAAACTTCTACAAAGTATGCTTAAGGCTATGTGCGTGCACATGCACACACACACACCCCCCAAAAAAAGTAGATAAATTCTGTTCTAGTTTTGGCTTTTTTCTGCAAGAATTTAGTCTCACTAAATCTTTTGGTCCCAATGTCCATACCCTAATGGCTCTTGAAAAATTATTTAAATCAATATATAATAGAAACTACAGTTTTCAATATATGAGGATTCTACCAGTTATGTGAAAATCAATACCTGGAGAAAGAAGCAAGTGTCACCCAGAGAAAGGCACTTATTCCTTCAAGGAATTCTGTGGTCTAGAAAAGCTTCATCTGAAACTTTCTATCATTTATAACAGCTGAAACAGATAGGAAAGTACACAATTTTCTAAGCTTTTGGGGGTCTATCCCCCAAAATTCCAGAGATAGCTTAAGAGGGCCCAAATGTTAAGTTATAAACTTAAAATTCTGAACTATATCAAAATTCTGTTTACAGTTTGTTTTTCTAGGGTTATTGACAAACTCGGTAATAGGTATAGAAAATAAAGCAGGCCAAGTTTTTCAGTTTCTAAATTAGTCAGCATTTTATTGTCACTAGATTTGGATTAAGTGGACTGAATTCTCAGTCTCAAATGCAGTCTGGACTGCATTCTCAAAGAAGACTGTACCTTCTACCTTTGAGATTACATATAAAGTCAAAAGTGCAGCATAAAGCCATATAGAATAATAAAAATAACCACCACCTGTAACAACAACAAATAGGCAAGCAGGCAAAAACATCCGGGATTAAAACAAGGTATATCAATAGTGACATACACAGAAACCAAACCTACTAATCAATGACTAACAAAAATACCTCAGTTGGAAGCCAATTAACAACCCAATATCTGCAACAGAAATTAATTTTAATGAACCTGTATCTGGATGCACTTACAGTTAATGAAAGACAGCTTCTGAAACTCTACCTGTTCCATACTAACAGCAGTAAATTATTACACAGAAAGATCATGGCAATTGGTCTGCAATGTACAAGATGGAATATTGTGCTAAAGAAGCCTTTGTCCTTTATTTTGTCCCTTGGTGGAGGAGAATTGAGCACGGTTCTGTGTAAATGAATCAAGGCGGTTCATATATCTAAGATGCAAGGTGACAAAACAGACAATAATGATATCCAGTTTCAGAGAAGGAGAAAAGAACTGTGATTTTTGGTGGTTATCCTGCTTGAACATGAATGGTGAGATGACTTTTGAAGGAATTTTGAATTCAAATTATATGACGTGGATACAATATAAATGAACATCTTTTGGGGAGGACATGAGGTAGTAACCTCAAGTCAATATTATTGCAGACTATTAGTCAGTTTGTGCTAAGACTATCAGCGTGTGAGCTGTTATTCCTCACATGGTAATATATAAATTACTATGGACCAACTGACAACATGCCTTATGCAAATGTCTTGGGTTCAGCAAGGAGTCATTTCAAGAGCTTCTCTTCTCCTCTTCTCTTCTCTTCTCTTCTCTTCTCTTCTCTTCTCTTCTCTTCTCTTCTCTTCTCTTCTCTTCT
>JAWLRI010001049.1:1008850-1019108 GCA_034781795.1 Crypturellus tataupa | reverse complement strand
TTCTCTTCTCTTCTCTTCTCTTCTCTTCTCTTCTCTTCTCTTCTCTTCTCTTCTCTTCTCTTCTCTTCTTTTTTTGGAACTGCTGCATCATTCAAAGAAACAAGTGGAAGGTATCACTTTTTAAAAGTGATGGTGCACAAGCTCTTCTGTATTATTGTATAGAGCATAAGTTTCTTCTAGTTAACATGTCTGTGTGCTTTTTGGACATCTGTGAAAATAATCTATATAGACATTGTTATAGGATTCCTACTTGCAAAGTCCTTTCCTGTGAGAAAGAACCAACAAGAGTAGAGAAAAGATTATTTCTTAATATAGAAACAATCATGGAATCTCTCATGACTCCTGGCCCTGCTACAGGAGATGAGATAACACTGAAAGTACATAATTGGAGAAACACTGCTTTTTGTAGTAGAAAACCACTGTGGTATTGTTGGACAGAAATGTCGGTATTGCATTTCCATCAAAATGTAACAAAAATCAGTCTGGGGGCAAGGAGTTTTGCAATTCAGGAGAGAGAATTTTTTACACAAACAAATGTGTCATCACTGGCTTACACTTTGTATTTCATTTAAAGTGTGATACTACTAAGTAAAATAACCCTAGGAATAATGTTTTTTAGTCAAGAGATCCATTTTCTCACTCTATATATTCATTACTCGTTTTTTTCTGTCACAAGCCCACTTTTTATTGCATTTTACTGACTTTGAAAGAGTAGAATGAATCACATCATCTCCCAGTGAGCTGCTTTCCATGCAACAGTAGCAGAATTTTAACTATTCCCAGATTTTTGTAGAAACAACCAACACATCTACTTGTGACTGAGATAGTTTCATTTACAGAAGTTCATTGCGAATGTGCAATACAATTCAGTTTGACTTAGAAATCACAAGTAGAAATGTAAAACATATTAATATATTTTCATGTTAAACTTCTGAAATTTAACCTGGCATTTCTCTGCCTATCTTGCACGCAGTGTAGTTCAAAACTAGTATAAACCAGATTGAAGAGTAGAAACAGTGGGTACTTTCTATGATGAATAAAAATGATGGTGGGGAGAAGCAAGGGTGACTGAGAAATGAGCAAAGCTCTTTCAGAAAAAAATAAAGATAGAGAGGGAACAGAAAAATAATAGGAAAGAAAAGAGGGCATGTTCTAGGTATGTAACATTATATATACTAATTTAGTGTCAAATTATCTTCAGCACTGTCTTGTCAAATTCTTTATTACTGTATGATATTACATTTTAAGATGGCTGGCAAATTTACAGTGTCTCTTTTTAGCTACAGGGTACTTCTGCACCTCCTACACTGCACCAGCTTTGAACTGAAGCAGCTTCTGTTCCCGAGTTCTGCTCCTTGATATTTTCACTTGTGGCTGAGAGTTAACAGTAGGCAGTGGTCTTATGAGAAAAAGGTTGTTTCCGGGGGAGTATTTTCCCAATTACTGCATTTTTTAAGTTTATATGAATTTGGAAGAAAAAAAAAATATTAGTGGCAGCATAAATATAGGAAGAATTTCTTGATAAAATTCTGTGCAATAGAGACAGTATTTAAGCATGTAGCTGAATGATTTACTTGCATCTTCTGTTACTGTCATAACTCAAGTATTCATTTTTAGTGCTATATTTACAAACTTTGGATATTTTATGTTATTCATAAACATACAGTGACTTATAAGCAATGTCTCATAAAATTCTATGAGGGAAGAGGAAAGATTGGTTTTAAATGGAAATAAAGAGAAGTCATATACAAAATAGTGTAGAAATCTTGGTAATTGGATGTTGACTCCACTAGTAGTGAGTTTTAAATCACGTTTCTCTTTGATGCCTCATCTTCTTTCTATGTAGCATAGAACTAATAGCACATATATAATCAAAGTATATTTTTAGTCACCTTACAGCACTTCTACTCAAGCATACCTAATGAGCAGTAAATAATGAATAGTTTCTAAAATCTACACATTCATGAGTGTATTTGAAATAAAAGAAAAATGAATGTAAAACAATATTTTCTTAAAGAATCTCTAAATACCTGTGTGAGTTGTGTTAACAGGGGTGGCACCAAGTAGCTGGTGGTCAATAGGGATGCAATATTCTGGGAGAACTTCAGTCTGTTAGGCAGATTGACTCCTAGCATTTCTTGGGCATGGCTTGCCAGTGAGGTGCACCCATGTATCACTTATGGGCAAATAGGGTTATATGGTGAAAGAAAGAGAAAACTGTTTAGAATTCTTGAGGTATTTCCCCAACTCTGTGTCATACTTTTACAAAAGGGCTATTTTCATTTTGACAAAAGAAGTAACTTTGTTATGACCAGAGTTCAGAGTAGCCCATAATACATATAAAATACGAGGTGCCTTTTTTGCTTAAATTTTTTTGCCTTCAATTGTGTTGCCAAAAAAATATATAATACGACCAAACTGGGAAAGACAACAGTAATCGACCCTCCTCAGCTAGTTTACGTCATCAGAGAAGTTACCACTTGTGTTTGGTATGAAACTTTTCATCCTTTCTTCTCTTTCATACTGAGATGATTTCTCCATTTGCTTTGCCTCTTATTCCTTCAGAAAAATGAAGGTGGCAAGCCTCAGAGCCTTGAATCAGTCAGAACTTCTTTCTGCCTTAAGAAGAATCCTTAAACTTCTTACACAATACTTCCATAAAGTACTTATTTGTTATCATTTAATTTTATCTTATTTAATTTTCTTATACACAATAGTGATTCATGAACACAGCAGAGATTGCTTTTCTTAAAATACTGTGTGATATATCCTAGTTTAATGAAAGTTTTCATTTTTAATTAAATTAGAGGGAAAGGCTCCCATCCTTTTTACTTTACCTCAGGGGAGATAACATTGTGCCATGTTATTAGCAAGTTTCCCTGGGGCACTTTTTTGCTTTGATGAATTTGTCATAGTCAAGGAATATTGGAAACTGGAACTTGCCAAAAGGCATGTGTTTTAGTTTTATGTTACAACCTCTGTCTTTTAAAATGTAAGTGTATTGATAAATCTTCATGGATGTATTTCTGCTTCAGGATCAGCTAGATGTTTGTGAGTATTTATATATTCCATAAACTTACAAAGGACTTTAACCTGAGAAGACTAGAAAAGGAAAGAAGGACAATAAGGAAAGGAGGGTCATATCTTAAATCTTCAAATACATGGAGGAAGTCAATTGCTAAAAACAATCGACTGTTCCTCTAGTGAAAAAGAGATGCAATGGTAAATTCAAACTGCATCAGGAAAGAGTCAGGTGACACTTCAAGAAAGAAATCAATTAAAAAAAATAGGGATAGACAATCAATCAAAAAAAAATAGGGATAGAGAAGCTCTGGAAACAATTGACTTCATCCTGGTGGTCTTCAAAAACAAATCAGATGTGTTATCCACTAAAAATTACATTGTTATGGCTGTGTATGCCTTGAAAAATTCCTGCCCAAAGTGTTTTTTCAAATTTGTAATGAAAAAGTGTTAATGAAAATTCTCTTAGATAAAATGCCCAATGCAGAAAATCCCATGTTCTCACAAGCACATGAGTTGAAAGAAGAAAGGGGATTCTGAATATCAGTTCTGACTCTCAAACTCAGTGTGTATATAAATAATCTAGAAATTTATTTTTGAGTTCTGGAGCTTGGTTTGATCTGTTTTTTGAAAAGGACTATTTCAGTTCTACCCTCTAAATAAAGAGTGGCTGAAGACTGCTTGGTATCATTTTTCAATTAATGGCAGTATTTTCATATCCTTCTACCTGAGTGCTTTGCACAAACATTACTTTAAATGTGTTTTTTTTTTTTTTCAATTTTGTTGATTTGCACTCTGAAGACCATTCTTTCTGTTTCAGATAGTTTACTTATTTAGTAAGCTAAATCATTTAATTCTAAACAGATAAATATATTGTAAGATAAGATGATCCATGCATTGCTATTTATTTTATAGAAGTGTATGGAGATCCTACTGAATATAGGGATGATGAGCTTTATATGGGCTCATAAATTTTTTTAAGGGCTTATATATTTTAATGGTATTATTAAAACATCTGGATTATATAACTGCAGCAAAAAACTTCGGTCTTTCCCTTTCACAATTCTTTTCAGTTTCCATTTTGAACTGCACCATCGGTTCTTTCCATGAAGTTAGCTCCACCTGAAAAATATTGTTTTATCTAAATAATGTCATTTATGGTATCACTACATTGTTGAAATGGGAGAGTACAGGATGACAGCCAGACCCTTTATAGTAGACAGAGGAGAAATGGTCACAACATACCAGTTGTCTAATTGTTATTGTCAAGACCTTTGTTGAAGGACATCATTAGCATACTTACAGTTTGAAGTTCAGAAGGGTTCTAAAAAGCTAAGCAAAACTAGTAATTTGGGGGCAAATGAAAGCTGTGGCAGACTACAGCAAGAGAGTTCAATTTTGAAATAAAATTTGAAATTACTGATTACAGTGATATCACAGTTCAGGGATAAGTATATACAATTGAAGGAAAAGATTTGCCTATCATCACAGCTGACTGCCCTTTCAAATTATTTGTGCAAAATTCAGCATTAGATAGGGGAATATACACTGTATTAGGATCTATAGAAAGATGTAGAGAAGTTATACTAAAAAATAGACTCTAGAATAAGAATGTGATCATTCTTCTTTTTTTTTTTTTTATAATCTTTGCAGATTCATTCAGTTCATGGAAAAAAAAAGATAAAATGTCCAACAAAATTTGAAGCATGAAGGAATTTCCATGTGAAGAGACTGAATAATTAGAATATTTAATTTCAGAAAAGATTGAAATAGGAGGGAAGAAGATTCTTATCCTTCCTCTCATGTAATGTAGAACAGATGATGTAAAGAAAAAGAATAATAAAGCTAAGAACTGGAAATAATTTGCTACAAAAATATGTCTGACTGTGTCATTTGCACTGACAAGATACCATTGCCTATGGCTAGCTATCTATATACATAGTAAGAATACTCAGGATTTGTAGGACAAAATGAAAAGCTTCTAAAAATATATAGATCTATTAAACTACATTTTTGGATGAATGATTTTTGATTGTGAACTGTCAGGCTCCTAAATTTGTAAAAAGGCAAAATACTTTGCCGGATTATTCCTAGTGGTATTTTGGAAACTAGAGAAAAGAACTGTCTCTACTCCAGTAAATTGGAAGTACTGAGGCTCAGGTCTAGATAAAGAAACTAAATCACTGGAGTTGTTTTGGCATTATTTTGGTTAGTGCTAAATGCTTCAGTGACATATTCTGGAAATTAGCATTTTCTAGCACTTTTGCTCAGACTCAGCTCAGATCAAAGATCCTCTTCCTGGAGGATAAACATGTACATCGTCATCCTGCCAGATGAACCTCATATTCAGTAGATGGGCCCTAGAACTGCTAAGTTAGTTAGTTTAAGCATATCCATAGTCATTATTAGGTTAGAGTCTAAAACAAGCTGGATATGCTAGACCTGAATTTTATTCATCTTGTCCTATGTAAGAGTATATAAGGACCTATACAAGGTCATACCAGCTTATATCACCTATACGTATCTCCATTTCCTCTGTTACAAATTACATAGGTCTAAAATATTAGGTGTAAGATTTAATTTATGGTTTTGCAAAACAGCACGTATAGATATCCTAGATATCCTCTTTGACAAGACACTTGTGAGAAAAATATTTGCTGTATATTTTGTAAAACTTTTTTTTGTTAAACCCATGACTTTTTAAATGAATTTTTTATTTGTGTGTTTTTATATAGAACTTCGAGCTCTCTAATTATAGACATTGGAGTAGTTGCATGCTCATAAGTATTAGGAAAAAAAGAAGGAATGGAAAAAAGGATGCCTAAGGAAAAATGGATTAGAATACTGAACTTGTTCTCTTTATCTGCTATTAAACATATGGATTTAAAACCAACACTCAAAACTAAATTATTCTGGGAAAATACAAACCACATAAAACCTCTGGATTTTTTTTTTTTTTTTGTATTTCCTTTTACTCGTTTCTGCAAGTGAAAACTTGCTAGGGATAAAGTAAAATATTGAATGAATAACAAAATAAAATGATAACTTTATTGTTTTAAATGTATAGGTGCAAAGAAAGACACTGAAGGAAAAATGTGTTTTTTGAAGATGCTATTAAAAGTAATATTGACAGTGGCTGATTGCATATAACTTTACCATTTTTCTAACAGCAATTCTAATACTGGCACAAAAGTATACTAAAGAAAGATTTAACCCAGTGTATTTTACAACTTGTGTAGGTTTGGCTTTTTAGTGTGCAGCATACCCTGGCAACAAACCCAAGAATTATTGCCTTCACAGGCAACAGGTTCATTAGGACAGCACAGTTTTAGCAAAATTATGAATGTGAGAGAAGGAAATGACAGTGCTAACAACCTGTGAATCATTCAGACTCTGTAGTGTAATGGTTTGCTGCCGAACCACATCATTACTCTTCCAAATTGCCCAGACATGGGGTTCACGGTTCTTGCACCCTCCCCACTGAGAGGGTAGAGAGAAGAAGGGAAAAGGGTGGTGTTGGGGGCATAAAAATAGGTGGCACTAAGTAAGCCTGTAGCAGGTTACTTATACAGTCACCTTTTTGTCCAGAATTATGACTGTTAATTAGAAAACTCTTTTGTATTTTTGCTGTATATGGTGTATCTTTTACTGTGCACAGGAAAGAAAAAATATATGCATATATTGTGGTTAATTCCTGGTTTGCTTAACTGAGGCAAAGGACCCTGCAGAACTGAAACAGACAAAGTTTAACATACTGATAAAAATTTATAGCAACTTGATACACCAAAATCTTGTATTCCCATAAATATTATGATTATTTTCAGAAACAGCACAGTTGCAGATGGCTATGCATATAAATGATCTCCATTAACTTCCAGGGAACATAACGTTATCATCGTCTATGAATAACACAAAATAATATAACACATCAGAAAAGAAATCAAATGAGTGGTATCATATAACTCTTTGCATTCACCTACCAGAGCTGCAATTAATCTCCAGAGGCTAGAAGATAACACAGGAAAGTCTCCATTGTGCCTGTAGGGTACCATGCAGTAATCTTCAAGCTAGTGGAGGTTTAGGCCAGTAAACCCAGCTTGGGCCTAGAGGTTTCTGTGCAGCTTTGAACCCGAACCAACAAACTCTGCTTTAAAGTACTGGCAAAGTGCTGGGAAGAGGAAAGGATCAAGGGAGAACATCAAACTAACCTGCTATACTGCTTTCAAACCTCAGCAGATTTATTTAGAGCTAGCTTTGATGTCTTTGTAAGCATGATATAAGCATAGACCAGAAAGTTTTCAAACATCAAGAATTTGAAAGTTGTTTGTGTGTCATACCCATTTTTTTAGTGTTTAAATGGGTCCTAAAAATGGAATAAACATCCCTGTTTATTGACTGTTATGAAACCCAGTAGATCAACACAGACTGCTTATAAAGCCTTTAAAAAAATCCCCAAACAAAACAATATTTCTACTGGAATTCCCAATATTACTTATTAAAATAATTCAAGTTCTACATAAGGAGAAAAATAGTGGTTTTGAAATACTTTTGAATAAAAATTCTGAGCATTAGGAATTTTGAAAAAGTGAATGGGATAAATGACAAACTTTATTTAGTTTTCTTTAAATAATATGTAGCAACTTGTACAAAATATACAAGGCCTAAGGCGTAGCTTATACTAGAGCTCTTGATATTTACAAACTAATAAAGCAGTCTTTCAGAGTATGGAATTGTAAAATAAAGTTATAAAAAAATAAAATACAGCAAATCTTTCAAAATGAATGGAGACTGAATTTTTCTGCCTACTTAATGCTTTGTACAAGCATGATGTTGAATGCTGCAATCTATTAGACTAAATTAATGGCAAGAGTAGATATACTAAGATGTAGAAAGTGGTAGTCTAAGAAGAAACATGTATTACTTCCTAAGCATTTTAATTATTTAACTTGTGGTTTATGACTGTAAAATTATTAATTTTTGTATTTAATGAATTCAAGATTTTTCAGGTGTGTTGACACACTGTCTTGCAAAGAGATGACTTGTAATTAATTCAGTAAATACCATAGTTAAGATACAAAATTGCTAATGAGTACAATGAACATTTAGGGAGAGCAGGAAAAAAAATACGTTATCTTGTCAAACTGATGAACTTCCTAATATGCCCCATATGAGTTTTACCTAGAAACATCTTGCTGAACATGCCCTTTTTCCTGGCAGTGGTACTGAAAACCAGATGAATCATAATTAAAACTGGGTCACAAAGGGCAGAAACAGTGGTTCTAATCATAATGCCATTTATATTCCAACAAATCAGCAAATCAGATACTATTGTATGAAGGGCAAAAGCAGAACCTTTACAAAGCAGCCTCAATCTGACAAACATTTCCCATTGTTTTCTGTGAACTACATGTATACTATCAATTAAGTAAATATTCCACTGAAAACAACAATAACCCTAATAACTTTTTAAATAAGTTGTGTTATGCCGCTACACTGCACTGGGTTTGTTCTCATTCAAAGTCTGTATATTCTCTGTCATGTTCAAGGATGAATAAAATAATTCTTTGTATTCTATTGCTATTTACTTACACAGGCATAATAAGGCCAGTTCCAAACTACAGGAGAAGATATAAAGCTTTTTAATTCATTTATCCATTCATTTTATTAAATGTGGTATGTAAGGACAATGAACAGCCGTTAACAGCACCTTCACGCTGGTGTGCCACATATACACTCTACCCTCACTTTACTCCTACTGTCAGCACGAAGGGCTTTTATCCTATGTTTAGACACGCTTAGAGGAAAAGGGAGTATCATGAGTGTACTCTAGAGTATTGCTAGACTACGGGACAAAAGTCCCCATAGTGTACCTGGATTCCCAGTCCACGAATCTTCCAAAACAAAAGTCCTGTCCATGGAAACCAAATGGTAGTTGTGAATGCAAGAAATGTTTATATTCAGTTCTCAAGGATGGGTACTCAGACCAAAGAGCTCTGAAACAACTCCAAATCCTGCACAATAATCATAAAAATAGAGATTAAGGTACTTACCAAGATATGTATCTCTGTCTGAGCATATGTGATCCATCTGGTATTAAGGTCTTTGTATAATCAAGAGCTTGATTCAACTCTTGAGTAAAATTCTTCTGAGTGATGTGTTGGTTATACTTGTACGAAAAACAGAACAAAAATATTCATCTTGTCAATTTGATAAAAGGTCAATATTTTTTGGCCTTTTCCTCAATATTTGCTAAACAACCATGGAGAACTAAGCTACCTTTTTTTATTAGCAAGTATTTTTCCCAGAGATTCTTGATGTCAATCATCAAATGAGCATGTTATGTTTTACCTTGTCGTTCAGTCCTCTGAACTTTAGAATTGTGCTGGTGTCACTTTATACAGTTTACCAGAAGCAAGATGATGGAAAATCACCCAACAATGACTTTCGATCAAGTTAGTTTCTCCCAAGATATCTCATTTGTATTGACATTGACATTTCAAAGTCATGTCTGTGATATGGGACATGTGTGCTGTGCATTTCACCACCCACTCAGCTTGAGTTGGGGAGATCTCACCCAAGCATTCAGAAAGGAAACCCAAACAGGTAGAAAGACACATATGCAAGAAGAGTTCCTGCACTGTCTTTCAGACTGGAAAATGAGGTGACCAGAACTGAATATCATGAACTGCTCCACACTGCACACACCATCTGTGTTGCTTATGCATAATCATATCTTATTCTTGGGAGAACCAAACTTTGGACTCGGAGAAGCTCCAAGATGGAAGGGTATAATTGATCTATATTCTATTTATCCATTTTCTGTTAGGGTATGGGTACAGGACTGGAGACTCTTGTATTCCTCTCCTTGCCTAACACACCAGAACACTTCTTGAACCCTGTACTTCAAAATAATTAAGTCTGAGAAGCCATCTAAAATGGCTCCATTCTAGGGGAAAAAAAAGAAAAGGAAAAGAAAAAAAGAAAAAAGAAAAAAGAAAAAAAATATTGGTTACTGGGAGAGTTTAAAACCTGCTCAAGTTAGAATTTCTCTGATAGTCAATTTAAAACTGGAAAGCTACTTCTCTGTCATTTACTATTTTTAACCCATAATCCTGATAATATAGGGTACTCCTGTATTGATATTAACTTGTGTTTTGATTGAGAATGTGAAAAAGAAATTGACTGGTGGAGCTGCGTTCTGCAGCCCTCCCAGGAAGGCCACCCAGTGAACCCCCCA
>JAWLRI010001049.1:992034-1008750 GCA_034781795.1 Crypturellus tataupa | reverse complement strand
TTGGACTAGATGACCTCTAGAGGTCCCTTCCAACCTTAGGCATTCTATGATTCTATGATTCTATGATTCTATGATCAACAGTCTCTTGTATAGCCAATTTTGTTTATCATGAGAAGACTTTTAGAGATATAGGAAGCTGGCCAATCCTTTTCAGTGTGGTTTGTCCTGATTAATATCCAGTTTACTTTTTTTTCTTTTTCATTATAAATGATTTTTTTTTTTATTTGCCTATTTATGTGATAAATGTTTGATCTTGGTCTTTAGAAAAGGATATTTGAATTGTATTTTTGACCTGAGCTCAAATTACAAACAACCTGTTCAATTCCAAACAGGTATTCCTCATTATCTTCAGTGTATAAAACTCACTTCAATATAGAAAGCTAATATTAGACATGTGCCAATTAACTCTATGAACCCTATAGTAATATCTCCCTTGGCAAAAACACAGTTTAGCCTGTGAACTGATATCTACCAGATCTGATATTCAGAATGGAAGAACGGTGTTACTATATGACATATTCAAAGAAGTAGCTTTAATACTGAAATGAATGTGCCTGTAAAAGAAAATGTCTGTATTTACAACCATTTGATTAGATGTAGATGTAGTTTTGGATAAAAGCCTGTTTTAACTTTTTTTTAACTTTTTACTTTACTTTAGAAACCTAATAAAATTTATTTGAAAGTGATGAATATAATACTTTAAGCAAAAGCATAAGTAATTGATTAAAATATATATATTGTACTACAATGTTTTCATAGAAGTATATTTAATAGCTTCATGAGATAATTTATTATAAGTTGTAAATTATGTTATTGTTTTTAGGATTTAATGAGTTTACTTACTAAATCTGAATGTTAAAAAAGAAAGGCAAGCATACAAATATCTTAAGTAGTGTGTGAAATGCTGTATACATTGTCCTTTTGAGCTATTAAATAGCTACAGTTGCATGCAGATTTGCATATCCAGTGCATTTGAAAAGTTATAAATCTGTAAGCAATAATGCTAGTTGGGGGAATCTGACACAGGGAAGTCGTGTCTTGGCTGTGGTTCTACCCACAAAGTAATGAAATCTGTAAATCATATCAGTTTCTTTTGAAAATACATAACACTCCGTATGCTGATCTGCTAAAATATGTAAATCTGTGTTTTACGGAGAAATTTCTGCTCTGTGCTATCCTATCACAGACAAGTGATGGAAAGTAGACACTGACAGGATCTAGAGAAAATCATAAACAGAAATGTTCTCTCTTGGTATTTCATCAGCATGAATGTCAGTCCTCTGACACAGACTAATTTACCATGCATTTTCCCTTATTCTCTAGTAATCTAATTTAAATACAAATCATAAAAACACTTCCTGCAAACTGTGTAAAACCATCAGTCTATCACAGTAGCCTATCATAAGTACTTTGTGCCATTATTCTTCTCTTGTTTCTTTCAGAAAAAGCAATGTATAGAGAAACAACATAGAGCCACAAGAAAGCTGATGCTTTTTAAGTGCTGTTTTCATTTCACTGAACAAAGATATGAAGTTACTATGTTCAGAACGCAAAATAGAGTAAAGCTCATTTAATTACACTTCTCCAACAACCTTTTTGAGCTGGAATAGCTGGTGAGTGTAGAAACCAAAAGATTTTAAGATTCTAAGTACATTTCTGAGGATGACAGCGAAAAAAAGATTGCTCATTATGTCCATGCTCAGAGCTCACTGCATGAGAACTATCTCTAGTTCAGAAGCTATGCAGAAGCTATGTAGTATGGCAAATAGTGATTAAAAAAGGACAAAACCCAAAAAACTACTTGGCCATCTGTGTAAACATACAATTAGCTACTGATTCCTTGAAGAAGGATTCTTCAAGGAATAGTACCTTCATTAACTTCAAAATGTAACTCCTCAGAACTCCACATTTCTTTCTGCCCCAAAATGGAGGTATCTAAATTATTGAGTCTGTGTCTTGCAAAACTCTGTAGGTCTATATGTTTTTGCAGGTCCTGGCAGTCACTAGTGTAATGATGGTAAAAAAATTTCTGTCGCCTAAGTTCTTACATTGACAATGAGTATTTCTGCATTCCAGCTCTCCTGAATAATCTAGTTGCAGTACAGATATCTTAGATACTTGGTGACCCATAGAGCTGGGTGTATGTGGCTGTCTCTGTGGTTAAGAGGGTTGGGTTGCACTTGTGTTGTTTAAGAATTCGTTGCAAGTCCTCATAGTTACTAGATGTTTATGCAATATGGACTTTTACACTGCATAACTACAGATGGTAAGAGTAGCTTGGAAAGTCTCACAAATACTTAATGTAGGAAGGCAAAGGAGGTATTTTGGGATGATTTTCCATTATCTATCTGGATCACCTAGCTACAAGGCTATTGCTTTTGGGAGCAGGCTGCATTTGAATTTTTTTTTTTTTTTTTTTTTTTGAAATAGTTCTTCAAGAAAGGACCAATCTATCTAATTCCTAATTGTGAACTATTAGCAGAGGGAAAAGATTCCAATCTTTTCTATTCTAGAATTTTTTCAGAGGATTTTGGGGCTTCTAGAACTCCAACCCTTCTCATACACCATACAGGATGTTTAGATGCCTTAATCCATGGCTGAAGATTCCAAGTGGAAGCAGACTACCTAATGCTTTTCAGAAATAAATCTAAGTCACATTTGTAAAGCTGGCTCAAAAATGAATTTGAACCAATTCTGACTGAGAACTGGTGATGTATATGTTGAATTCACATTTCAGAGTTCAGATTCCAAGTGAAAAAAGTATTGGAAAACTGTTCATTTATATGTCCCTGATTATAACTAAGTTTTAAATCTTGATGTTGTAGCAGGCTCCTAAGGAGAGCTAACTAACTCTCATTAACATCACTATCAACACTAACTACCAACAATCAGCACTGACTTTTAATAAGTTACAACTATGAGCATATTATGAAGTATTATAGTGTGGTATACTTTGTAAATGTAACGAGTCGTCACTATAACATTGCTTTTAAATTTGTGTTGACAAATGCATTGACTTTAAAAGTGTTTTGTAAGTTACAATTATGTGGCTTAGCAAAGTACCCATTTTGTACGCTGAGGGGATTCTTATATTAACACATTCAACCACAAAGCCTCACTAATGCAATATGTATTATGGTGCTGGTCACAGTTTAGCAGTTTTTTATTTTATTAATTAGAACAAATTTTTATCATGCTTCATCCCACTTAGTTGCTTGAGGCAATTTGATAGAAATTTACACTGGCACATTTCTCTTTATTCTTCTGGTGCTTCTGTTTATTCTTCTGCTGCTGCTTTTTGTTTGTTTGTGTGTTTTGATTTGTTTGTTTGTTTGTTTCCCTCTCAGGTTTGTACGTTTTTTCTTGTTTTTTGCTGTTTGTTATTTGGAGCTGGGACAATTTCTAACTACTACTTTGCTGATAGAATTTCTTTTATATAAGGATTATATGCATCAGGTAAACTTTGGAAGTATGATACTAATACAGGAAATGATACATATTTAGCATGTAATAAACTAACTAAAATCTTAGTTAAAATACTGATTTGAAATTGCCTTTCTAGTATACTGTTGCAAACAAATCACTGAGTATAAAACCTGAAGTAATAAAAGGTCAAATTTTCATTGTTTTTGATGCCACAAATATAATAATTTTGTGAACACCTTGGTGCATATATTACTGTTGAAAGACAATCTTTCCATGATCCTTGTGTTAGTGATATTTTTCTTTATCCTAAATTGTAGTTATTTTGTTTTTAATTTAACTTCTATCACTGTAGTTATATCACAACAATAATGATATGAAGATATGATAAAAATAACAGTGCTGACTCAGTGTCAGCAATGAGGGCAAGTCTTTCTTTCCAATGCACTTATGATTGGTTTCACTTCATAGAAGTGCCTACATGCTAAATAAAAGTAATCAAATATTGTCATTACAATTCCTATATTGTCAGATGATGGCAATCTAAACAGCTTGTCATAATTGTTTATTAATGCTCTAGGAACCTGAAGATTTTTTTTTTTTCCCCCAAATGTTATCATCAAAAGAACTGGCTGTTTCTGCACTCTCCAGGAATCCAGAGCATAAAGGATGTACTTATAGAGCTGTAATTTTGAAGATTCTTTTTTGTTTAAATGCAATTCAAATGCTAACAAGAAAAGACTTGATCATGTCTGTGTCAGCATCATGATGATCTGCTTGTGACTTTCTGAAATGAAAATAGTTGCCATCATTTCATAAGGAGATTCTTGTTTATCTTTCAGAGAGTACAAATCTATTTCTACTGATCTTGCATTTCTGCTTGTCATGATTAGCACTTGACCTCACAGTAAACTCTGAATTATTATATTCTTGAACAGATATGAAAGAGACATTAAATCTTATTTTTTTCTAAAGCTTTGATGGAAAAATATGGGCTGAGTCACTGGATTTTTGAAGTTCACTTTGAACAGAAATTAAAGTTGTCTTTAATCTCCATAGCACTGAAACTTAACTCAGCTAATTCTGTCTAAAGATACTGAGGATGTTGCTAGAAAGTTGATAGGCCTAATACCATGTGGGAGATCAGATTATACACTGAATTTTTGAATTTGTTTCCTTTGTGACGCATTGATGAGCTGTCTGAGGTATTCCAGTAGCTCTAGAAGTTGTGCTGCCAGCTGTTCTGCCTAGTTCCCTTCCTTGGATTCTTTTCAAAGAAGATGTTAAGGGGATGAGCACAGATTTGAATGGTGATACAAGCACATTGCTTGCAGAAACCCTAGAGACGGAGCAGTTCTATGTTTTCACAAGTCTGAGAAGGCAAATACAGGCATAAGTTCATATAACCAGTGCCCTCTGCTGTCTTGCACCAATTTTGCAAAACCAACATTTGGCAGAAATGACAGTTCTCCTCTGTGATACTTTCCATACTGAAACTCCTTTCCTAAACACATGGAAATGTTCTATACCCAGCTGAAGGTGTTTGCTAATCAGATGTTTGATGCTAATCAGATTTAGCTTTGGATAACAGGGTGAAGAGTTATGAGCAAGGTGCTTATGAAAAGCTGGGGCAAGGCTTTCTTCTCTACAACCTATAAACTCTGAAAATTCATTTAAGGTTCAGAGTCAATTTTTCTAATTTTTTACCTTCTGGTTTAGCAAGGTGCAAATTGTTTTTCAATGAGAATTCTTATACTGAAGCAATTGATTTCTTTATTGACTTTAGAGTAGTACCCTGATGGTCTTCTGTGCCAGATTCTTTTCTCTCAGAAGAATTTCAAAGAAGTAAATTATGGTCTATAGTTGGATACTAATTCTTATGAGTTTTCTTTTCTGACAGAGAAACGTATCAAGGAAAGAAAATACAGTAGCGGATGTGGCTTTTGATGTAAATCCTATTTCTGGCAATTTAATGAAATAATCTATTAGAGTAATAATATAATGACAGTCAAGTATGTAGTGATCAAGTTAACTGTCAATCACAGGGTTTTTTTTTCCATGCTGAATCATGACAAGGGAAAATGTGTAATAAGAGTACATGAGTCATTAATGTCTTACTGAGAGTAACAGAAGCTTTAACAGCTCTCCAACTTGAGCATCCAGGCCTAGCTCTCATTACAGATTCCAGTGGTATGTGTCTTAAGTAAGGCATATAGGTTTTTTCCTGATTTTTTTTTTCTGAATGTAGCTTTTATTGAATGTTTTGTATCACAAAGGGAAAACTCATTTTATAGTATAATGCATGTTGGGAATCAAAGAGGTTTGAACTGTTAAGCTATTTCAAAATCAATTATATTATACTTGTGTCAAACTCTTAAATTACTCCTAAATTAATTTGGTATTTGAAATCCTGTAGGAAGTAGATGTCTCTTTATAAATAACCTGGTTTTAGGGAAGGTCATGCTCTGAACATAACTTCCTCTCCCCCACATACACCCTCCCCCTGCCATTTTTAGCTGCTTTTCACCATATATGAACCTCATTATTTCAGTGTGTGTTTTCCCCATGATGTCTTGTGGGCATCTTAGAAGTAATCAAGAGAGCTCTAGACTCCATATCTTTTAGTCTGAAAATCACTATGCTAAAGCACTGCAAATAAATAGATGTAACCCAGAGAAGCAGCTTAGTTGATGCTTAACAATATCAGCTTGTTCTTCTGCTAGTCTAGGAACATTAACAGTGCACATAATTTCCTTCATGACATATTGGGATCATTTCTATCCAGATTTGAAGTAGTAAGTAACATTTGGTACTGTTATTTGTTACTTAGCTAAAGCATCATGACATAGCTTAGCAAAATGCCCAGTATTTTTGAAGTGTTCAAACTGAGCTTCCTCAGGATGACATTGGTATAATTTGTAATGTGCTGAATAGATCATTCAAGTAGCTTTATTATTTCTGTGCATATGAATTTTACTGAGCTTAGGGTTCTCTCCTTGCAGTTTTGCAGTTTTCAATAACCAGTGTTTAAATGTGAATCACCTGAGCAGCGCTGCTTGGTACCTTGAGTTACTGCGCTTGCCATTGCTCACTCAGCCTAGGGAGCCAAGTCTAAAGCTTCCTGTTGGGTGAGGTGGCCTTCGAGAAGAGAATCCCCTGGGACATGTGGCTGTGGGTGATCTCTGATCACTTCATCTGCCGTGTTTCCATATGTGCATGTGACTAACAGTTCTTCTAAAGTATAGTTTTAATTCACCCAGTTTCTGCTGATTTTCACAGCAATTCTAAGAATAAGCTGTAACATCTATCTTGAGCATTTAAATAGTAATTAAAACTGAGAGAACAGTCTCATATTTTTCACTGTCAAGAAGTAGTGCAGAATAATATGACCTTTCGGCATATAATCAGATAAAAGTTTCCTTTCTCTGAAGTATTTTTAACAATAATTACACGCACAGAAATTTCAAGGATTAGAAACAGGTTGATCTGGGCTTAGCAAGAATGGTTTGGATAGAGTTAGGGAATGTGGAGATAGTCTATTCAGCCTTTTTTTTTCAGGTATATTTCTAGCCAGTTTGTTCCATGGATACATAGTAGTTGGTGTGAAGGCTGTACTACCAAGGCTACAATAATTGAAGACAGTAAACTGCCCAAAGGAGGCCAATACTATCTGAGGGATTTCCTCTTTAATTGAGTACCAATGATGTCACGTCACTAGGGAAATTAAGCTGAAATTAAGCTAACCTATATAAAATAATAAATATTTCCTACACAATCTTTAAAAAAGAGAGAGAGAGGGAGAGAGAGATAGAGAGATTGTATAAGTTAGAAGATCAGGCTCTTCCTCTTCTCATTTCCTTTTTATTTTTAGTGATATCAAAGGGAGCAGAGTACACAACTACAAAGTAGAATTTAGTATATTTTATTGTATGTTATATAATATTATATGTTTGTATAATATATTCATTGTATGAACACGAACTATGTAAAGCACTTCAGGTAAAATAAAAATTTAAAAGTTCTGAATATTGTACCTTGGCATCATGGTAGTTCAACAAGGAAATGTATTTATTTTATATAAACCTTCAGTTTATGCATTTACTTTTCTGAATTATGGCTTGGTAACTGTCATACATACAGCACTTACTATATGTCACAAGAGACATATAAGCGCTTCTGGTAAAACTGCTTTTGTCTGAGCCCAGTGTGCCATTATATCACCACTCTTTCTGAAGAAATTTTTTTGGTTATTATTCTTTTTTCATGAAGAAAAAAGTTAATTTTTGTATTTTGATTTAATAGAAAAACAAAAATTGACTTTATAAAAAAAAGAACAACTTCCCTGGAAATATAAAATTCCTGTATTAAAAGAGGTCTATAGATTGCAAAGACCTGCATTACTGTCTTTGTTAGCAATGTCCCTTTCTTTGTTGGCAATGTCCCTCGAAATAAGTCTTGACAATGAGGCTAGAATGGCCTGTTCATGGATTGTGCCAGAATTCATTATCATTTCCCAGCAGCTTGTAAATTAATACTTAACATATTCTTATGTGGTTTTGTTAATTTGTCGTCATTTTTTAAAATCTGTAAACTGCAATGATGCTTCCTGTAATTCTAAGACGAGCTTTTTATCATCTTCTCAAGTAGAGCTTTTGGATATTTACACCATAACGACATCATGCAACTACAGATAATAACATTGGATTTTTAGTCAGTAATGTGAATTATTAAGAAAATGAAGGGCTTCACAGAATCCATCGTTTGGATGAGGACAGTAATAACTGAAACTTACCAGCTAATTTCTGTTTTCTACAGATTCATTAATGCAATTGGCTTCTACAGCATGAAAAAATAAAGGAGCTCAGAAACTTGTTTACTCTTTCAATATTTAAGTGATAAAGATGAAGCTTGCTACTGTAGTGGGAAGAAAAACTATTGAACTTTTGTCTTGATAAACAGAGGATAATACCTTTAAGGTTTCAAGTAACTCCAAATGCTGCATTCTACCCTCCCTATATTGTCATCACTGCAATTAATTGTCAAGATTATTGAAGAGAACCCAGCTTTTTTATAATACAGTAATTTAAATTTAAAATACACTGATTATTTATGGCTCACATAATTGAATGTTATATGTTAACTCAAATAAACATCCCAATTTTGGAAACATTAGCAGTCCAGGACTCTGTAGCATTATTTGACTGATTTAGAATCACAGTAATTATGAACTGCACTTACAAAACATATTTGTGTATGCAACCAGTCAAGGAGGTAGTATTTTATGGTTGTAGTTTTGTATTCAAGGTGGCCTATGATGTATTTTTAGTGTGGATTTTTGGGGCATTGTGGAAATCTTTTATTTTTTTTAATGCCTTAAGTTTTTAAGTTTTTTGTTTGTTTATTTGCTTTCTTGCATAAATGGTCATGGTAATAATGCTTTTTTTTTTTTTTTCCTTTTCATATTTTATGCCTTTAAAGAAACAAATGTCTATGGCCAGGTTTTATGTGAGTACAAGAATATTGCCTTGATTGATTGAAAGACAATTCAAGTTCATTTATGCAAAATTACTATCTAGATTCTTTTTCAATAGGAGCAGAGAGATTAAGTCTAGAGCTATTCCTAAGTAATCTTTTGAGATTAGAGTTACCCAGGCTATATATCTGCTTTCAAAAGCTAGTTGTTAAGATAAATAATGGAACTCAATAACATAATCAGAGAAAGTACATTAGTAAGAAGGAAAAGTAAAACATGAGCAATAGCACACTGGAATGTTTTTCTCCCTTTTGAGAAATGAGTGATTATTTGGCATGTAGGCAAGTTGGTAGAAAGGAGAGCTGTTTGGTTTAGTAGTAAGATATTCTCTACATAGTATATCTGCATATTGTTTTGCCACTTCTACTCTAATGTTTGCAGAGCATTATTAGAATGGTAAAAGGAATAAACAGACACCAAAGAAAGCTTAGCAAGATGAAGAAACTAAAACATGTTATAGTTCTCCTTCTACACAAGTGTATTATTGGTTTTAAATATTTTTCAAGCTTAAACCAAACATTTAGAATTATTCAGAATCTCTCAGTTGATAAGCTAGAAAATATTTTCCTATTTCTATGGGTAATATAGTATGTAGTTTATTTGTCACGCATACATATGTCATATTGTAATACTAAAGACTGTAGAAAGAGAGAGGAGCACTACATATTTGCTGTCCCCTCCGTGTTGCTAGTTGGGTTAGATGGGCTCTGCGAGGGCTGACTCTCCTCCCAGGAACTGGGTTTTCGTACAGGGCAGGATGTGGCTAAGAAAAAGGGAGGGAAAAGGAAGAAAAGGGTGCAAAGATGGGCAGTGGCAGCAAAGAGTGGGAGACGCTGGGAACAGCAGACCTCAGGGGCTTTTTTGTCACAGGTGTTCACTGTTATTTATTCAAATGCTCCATGGTAAACAGTGTAATGAAAACTCCAGCTTTACTGAACTGAAAATTACTATACGTGTATGTGAAAAGTAGTCTTGTGATCATAAGCAGAATCACGCTTGGTAGTATAACTTCCTAGATTATACTTCAGAAAAGGTCAAAAAAAAAGAAAAAAAAAATGTAGGTATCAGTGACTATATCAGTTGTTATTTGCACAGAAAATAACATTGGAATGAAAGATTGAAGCACGGGTTTGCTTTTTGATTACTCTAAAGGGAAAGTTCAGAACATTGAATTCTTAAAAGATAATACTAGTTCTGCTGGTTTCTTTCTGGTTATTGCTTGCAAAGCTGATGGTGATTTCAGCTGAGTTCTGATGTTTCAGTCCACAAGACGAATTCCAATTAGAAGAACTATTATGAAACTTGAGTGGAAAAAGGAGGCAGTGGACCCACAGAGTAACTTGCTTATCTACAGATGCTGGAATGCATATAGCTGAAGTAGTAACATGCAATTGACACCTCCAGTGTGCATACAGTGTGCCTTTCATATGGAGAAAAAAACCTTTTAAACTCTCATCAGTCATTTGTAATTGATATTTAAACATAGCTATTTATGTTGATCTTGTGATTACTATAAAGGCATACACCTGATGAAAACTTCCTGACTGTGTTGTTCTCTCTTATTGAAGCGCTTGAATAATATTAACTAGCATACAAAGTTTGGCAGGTCTGGGCTTTTTTTTTTTTTTTTTTTTTTGTGAATCACTTCATTTATTCTTTTTTTTTAATTACCTTAAAAAAATGCTTCAAAATGCAGATGTTTTTTTACAAACAAACTTTGGATATTTATCATACTGTAGGTACTTGCCAGTTGCTTTATATTGCTGGTCCGCATTGGTGAGATTGTGTTACCTTTTAACATCCAGCACTTTAAAAAATGACCAAAGAGAATAAAATAAAAACATACTTGATAAAAAGTGTGTTTCTAAAATCTAACTAAAATTGTGATTGCCTATAGGAAAAAATACTTTTATTTCTAGGAGTTCAATGATTTTATTTTAAAACATCATTTGAAAGGAAAAGTTTCTATGATTCTATCTTAGAGTCCATAAAGGTTGGGAGGAACCTGTGGAAATCATCCAGTCCAATCCCCTGCACACGCGGAGTCACCTAGAGCATGTGGCACAGGATCATGTCCAAGTGGGTTTTGGATATCTCCAGAGAAGATTCCACAGATTCCATAACCTTTCTGGGCAGCCTGTTCCAGTTCTCTGTCACCCTCACTGTCAAGAAACTTTTCCTTAAGTTCCTATGGAACTTCTGGTGCTTCCGTTTGTGGCCGTTTAGTCTAGTCCTTTCACTGGCCATCACTGAAATGAGGCTGGACCCATCCTCCTTGCCCCCTCCCTTAATGTATTTACATCCATTTCATTTTTTCAAGGAGAGAAAAACCTTTCCAGAAATATTGAAAAAAAAAAAAATGTTTAAGCAAATGCAGCTTCAGATGTTTCAAAGATGCATATGTAATGCACAAAAAAGATTTTTGTTTTCGATAACTGAAAGAGCCAGATAAAACACTGGTACTGTGGGAAAGGAACTGGCAGAGGTGTAGAATTTTTATTATTACTACTGTAGCTCTCAGTATCTAAAACTAAAGATCCGTAATTAAAGGTTTTTATTATTATTTCTTCGAATAATTTTTAGAATGAAGAAATTCATATAAATCTTTCTTAACTGTGGAGATAATTTTTCTACTTTTTGTTACAGAAGTCTTTTTTGTTGGCCTCCACACCAATAACTTCTGAATCTCATAATTTTCTATTCTGAGTTTTAATATGCACTCCTCTTTCATTGCATTGTTATTATAATTAATAAATTATTTCAGCATAATAAAATTAAGTTATGCCCATTGATTATTTGTATCTGCCACAGCAAGCAAACAAGGTGTGCTGAACCGATTTAACGACTTGTTGCCCCTTAGTGGGTAGTTTTGCTTGTCTGGCTCCCAGTCCTGCTCTTTTCCTTGTACAAAGTACTTTTAATGCATGAGTGATGCTCAGTTTACCAATCTACTAGAAAACTATACTAGAAAAATCCTTCAAAGTGAGTAGTATTATAGCCAGAACAACAAAGTGGGATTTGGGGGAAGCCAAAAGAGGAGACAATCCCTTTTAGCATCACCAAGTTGTAGGATCAGTTCAACTTTGTTTGAGCCAAGTTACCACAGCTTTACCTCTAGAAATATCACGAATACATATTGCAAGGGGACTAATGGAGGAAGAGGATTACTGGTGGTAAATGTACAAGGAGAGATATAAAAGATAGACTTAAAAGAACAAGGAGCTCACCCAGCTGTGTGAGCACTCCCTACGACCAGTGGAGAAAGAGAGGTCCCTCCAGAAGGGGATTTGCAACCTGCACATTAACATCCTGTTTTGAGTTATTCTCTAAAGACAACTATCTGTCTTTTTGATCATCCAAGGATCCCTAATCTTACTCGGATGTACAAAAAGCTGGCTCCAATGTTTCTAAGAAATTTCAAACAATACAATTAGATCTTCTAGGCAAATAATAGAAAATCAGAATCTGTGAATATGTGTTCAGGAGAGTAAAGAATCCAAATGAGCTTGTACTATCCAAAAGCATAAACAAGGAGAAGGAGATATACAATGAGCGTTCAAAATAAACCAAAACAATCTTCCCTCACACATTTTCTCTTACTGCTAAATAAATGTTGTGATCAGTGAATGAATTTATCCAAGACCATGCAGCCACAGGCCAGCCTTTCCCTGTAGATATTGTTGCAATCCTTTGGCATCATTGACATTTCCTTCCCTTTTCTAAGGGGAGGTTTAATCGTATGCTTACATCACTGTAAACAAAATATGTATGAACCCTTTGCACTTTGCGGTTCTTACCTAACCTTTATGGTCTGACTGAGCAACAGGATTTAATATACGTCCTATATATTTCATTATCTGATTAATGAAAAACAGAATGAAAAAGTCAAGGCAGACCTGTGCAGGATTTAAATAGTTCCTTCCATTTTGGCAGCAGACTGTTCCCACAGTAGGTTATCTGATCAGTTTTTGTTTATCCTGTAGTCTTTTCTAATTTGTCTATGGGAATGTCATGTGACACACTGTCAAAGCCATATGAAAGTGAAAATCTATTAAATTTACTCTTTCTTCCACAGCGGTAAAGCTTCTTGCTCAATGAGATAAAGGATTGCATACAATATACCTGTATAATTACTTATTAATGCTTAGAAGTCCCCACTGAATTTGGGACTTCACTGAGATGCTGTATGAATATGTGTTTCAGAGAAAACTTTGATTCAAAGACCTCGAGTAAAGGCAAAAGTAAAAATAGAAAGAGAATTTCAGGCATAGAGAAAGGAAAATATTTGCCCTATGTTGCAAAGCAGATCTGTAGCTGACCAGGGAAGCTATGAGCGAGCTGGTCTGTTAGGACCTTCTGCTAGAATGCAAAGGCAGTGCTTACATCTGGGTTTCTTTTCAAAGTGATAGGATGGCTTTGTATGAAAAATAATCATAATGAAAATTATAGCTGAGTTGATGTTAGTGAGATGACCTTAACATCTGCTTCCACTTTTTGCTTTCTCATAGTGTTTTGAGTACATGGCAAAATTCAGTCTACTTTTGCACTCTGCCTCAGTTTTAGATTATTTATTTATTTATTTTCTCAGGATGCCAAGTGATCAGAATAAGAACAGTCATGAACAGCATGAAAAAAAAAAAAAAAAAGAATTCTGACAGGCAAGCTTATATTAAATACAAGGGAAAATCATCATTGTACAGAATGATTTTCCAGTTAGGAGAGCGCTTTTCCCAGGAAGCAGGGAAGGAGTTATAAGGACATGCACTCTGGAGGTAAATTATTGTCAGATTGCTGCCGAGGGCAGTGCAAGGGTTGGTGCTGAGAGGGGGTGATGGGGCAGAACTCAAGCCAAGATGTTGTGTTGTGCTGAGGGATGTAGCAGAGAGAGGAGAGCAGAAGCGGGAGGGAGCCGTGGTACCTAGGAGCAGTGAGTGCTGTAGCCTTTTGGAGGGATCATGTCTGATCCCACAGAGAGCTATTCCGACAGGCCCTGGCAATCATGAGCTCCCTCCCTCCCCGATTTCTGCACTTTGCAAATGGTATCTCTTTACTCCATCTCTTTGCATCTGCTCTGCTTCTTTTTTTTTTCTTTCTTCTCTGTCAAACTCTAAGTGAGGGACTGACCACATTTCACAGAAACATACTGAGAGAAAATACTTTTCTGACCAGAGTTGAAAGGAGAGGAGGGAGTTAGAGGGGGTGTGAGAAAGGGGAGAACTCAATATTTTATCATAGAGAATAATATAATTCAAGTAACTAGTTAAATCTTGTCATTTTTCAGCAGGGTTTCTCCAAAGAAATTATTTAAATGAGCACTATGTTGAAATAGATGTCTTCAGCATAAGTAGAATATTTATTTTATCATCCTTTACTACCTGGCGTTTTGCTCTGTTCTGAGTTTACAGAGAAAGTTGGCAAGTCTTTTGATAGGAGATCACTCACCATAGAAAGTGCAGGAAAGGGTGTCAGGAGGAAATATATCCCATGCTAATCTGAACAAATATTGTGGCAGGGTGGATCTGAGAGGTTGTTAAATCTTCCAGATGAGACCTAAATGTTGGGGTAATAGCAGCTTGTCAGAAGACTGCATGCAGTTTTCTGCAGAATAATGAACCTGTGCTTTTGTCCAGATTACAGTTACAGCACTCTGCACTGTGACATGCTATGTACTACATGCCTAACTACACATACATACTTTTACTACATACACATGTACATTTTCTAGTCATAATGTGACACTCTTACCTTTCTTTTGTCTTAATATATGTACAATCTCAACATATATTTTTAAAATTATTTCTATATTTCTTTGTACATAACTCTATATTTGATGTCAGTACAGTTAGTTTTCTGTGTGCAAATTTATGCATCAGTTTGACTTTATATATCTCTTTAGGCTTCCACAAAAAGTAAGTGCTGTAAAAAATCAATTATTGTGATGGAAAAATTGAACAAAATAAAATTTTTGCATCTATATTCACTTTGGACTTATTTATTTATTTTCATTTAAATTGCAGAAAGAGTGGCAAAGCAAAGTCAAGTGGAGTTTTAGCAGAGAACATGACACACCAGTCTTGTAAACATGCATTTGCCGTGTTTCTTGGAATCTAGAGTTGTGTTTTCCTTGACTTGATATGAGCACTGGAATTTGGCTTTCTGCCACATGTTTGCAGTAGAGTGTGGAGCAAACCAGGCACATGCGTCTCCTCCATGGCTTCAAAGACCTCAGGTCTTTGGAGACCTGAAGTCTTTGAAGCTGAGGTCTTCCTTCATCAGATCTGGGCCATGTCCTAGGAGAAATGTGTTATAGTCAAAATGCTGTTAGGTCATTGTTCTGCATGCTGTGTGTTGTTGGAGAACAACATGCTGGAGAACACAATGTGAGAAGCAAACATAAAAAGAATAGGCTTACATCCCTAAATTTGACCTATTTTTAAAAATATCCATGAGAATCCATGCAATTTGTTATCAGTCTTTTTTTTCCCCACAGGGTAAGTATGGATATATATATATTTGTGTCTGAGTTTATATATATATATATATATATTAAATGTTAGTTCTATGTTTGTGCAAAGGTAAGAGGAGCAATACTATAAAAAATTGACTTTGGACATTAGCTTCTTACAGATTATAAAAAAAATCACAAAATGTTGGTTTTTGAGACTTTGCCTACATTTTGAGGAGCTTTTTGTAGCTCTCCTGTTCGTATGAAAGAAAACCTGTTCTATCTGGAGAATACTAGGGGCTGATTTGCATATGGAGAGTTGCCATTTTAGAATTGTTCAGAACTCTTAATTCTGTGCCTCCCCAAAAGATACTTTCTTGCTTTTCCATTATGGAGTGAAGAAATTCTATCACAGTCTCTCTTTACATGTCCAATTATTTTTTTCTTGCTAAAAAGGTCTGTGAAGTTTGAAACATCTGGAATGTCAGTAAAGATGCTTGTTCATGGTTCTGTTTTCAGTCTCTATAATTTCCACCTACAATTCACTTGGCAAAAAAATGAAGCTTTTAAAGTTCATATACATATTAGGAGTGCAGATTTAAGGAAATTGTTTTGAAGGTGTGGTCATTGCATTTAGAATGAAATTGCCTATAAAAAGATGCTGTGATGTGACTTCAGAAAGAATATCACTTCTTTAATAAAAGCATCTTTCTTTGTGCTCCTCTTCCCTTTCCATTTGGCTCTTCCATTACAAAAATGATGAAAAAGGTTTGAGTTTTTTGTTTTGTTTTGTTTTGTTTTAAATTTCCTAGATTTAAAAGTGAAGGGGCCACAGAAAAATACAGGAGAGAGCTTTCTCTAATAATATCAGCTTCTGTAAAATCTTACAAAGAGAGAAAAGCTAAGGTCATCAGGTTCTAAAGATATAGTAACTCTTAACATATTTCCACATGCAGAGATTTGTATAGATGCAGTTTGCCACAGTACTTGTATATATTTTCTAGACAAACAACTTGCATAACTTCCCCATTTCATCCTCAAATTGAAAGCTGACTGTAAGGTCCAAATACTGCTACTGCTCAGCAGAGGGCTAATATTACAATATTTAGGAAATCAGTAAGGGAGTATTTGCTTTTAAAAAGATCATCTCTTATTTCCTGAAATAGCTTCCAAAATAAATAGGATTATTCTTTTCAGGTTGCCTTTCAAATAAAAATACAGGCGAATAAAAAGAGAAAATACCAAAAAAAAAAAAAAAAAAGAAAAAAAAATAAAATGCAATGAATTGAATTTGAAATTATAACATAAGTCTTCT
>JAWLRI010001049.1:973495-986240 GCA_034781795.1 Crypturellus tataupa | reverse complement strand
GGGGGGTTGGACTAGATGACCTCTAGAGGTCCCTTCCAACCTTAGGCATTCTATGATTCTATGATTCTATGATCATTTATATAAGAGGTGTACCCAGAGAAAAGGAGGAACAAGGATGGCAAAAAGGTGAGTTTAAGAAAAGAATGAATGGGCAGTATGGTAAGAAATGGAAAAAAGGAAGGTTCTGAGACACTTTTTCAAATGTAAACCACTACAGTTTTAAATAAAAAGCTGGGTGATATGAACCCTTACCTTCATGTTTGGTCTTAGCTAACAGTCTAAGGGAGGAGTACAGTTTATGACTTTTCTATTAGCTTATTAAATTTTTTCATTCTTATTAGCTTTGCCTACCAAAATATCATATTACTTATACAAATAAAACTTGTTATCTTGTGTTACTCATCTCTGAATATATTTATATTAAATATTTTGGAAAGGAAAACAAAAATCTACCAATCTACCAAAAAAAAAAAAAAAACATTCACAGGAGAGATAAGACGATAAACAGAGCTATTTAAATAAGTAATGATATAAAGATTATATAAAATGCGGAGATTTTTCTGTTTAGAAGAGAGAACAAACTTTTTTTGGTACAAGAATACACAATATATATTTCTGAAAGTATTTGTGGGGATAAATGAGTTCAAACTGTAGGGAAGAGAGGATTCAGGACAAATAAGTTGGACAAGTTTATTATTAAAATAAGAATGGAAAACAGTGCCAATTTATTTTTAATATATCTCAAAACACTCAGCAAATACCTAAAATAATAGGATCAATTTAGATCATTTTTATTTTAAAGCACTGTTTAATTTAACCATGAGGAACTCTTGATTAATCATAGCAGTAAAATCATCAGCTAATTACTTTACCTAACCCCTAATTACTTTACTGGCCCCTAGCTGGTTACATTCATATGGAAATTTGCTATTTCTGCTGTTACTTATGAAATTTTGGCCCATTATGGCATTAGTGATACAGAGATCTAGAGAAGGGTGGCCTTGCCTCCCAAGACTCAGTTCCGACCCTTTGGTTCATGCTAGTAAATACATTATACACTTCTGGGGAAAACAAATTTATCTTAGCCTTGACTCCTTTACCTAATTCTAATTAAGCACAACCAGTTTCTCATCTACCGGACAGATGTCTCAGATAGCTTGCATACCACATCAACCAAATAACCTATTTTGTGCTCAAACAGTATCTTTGCCCTTGAGTAGTTTTCATCACCCTCTTGGTTCCCATCAGAGGTCTTAGCTAATTCTGCGGCCTAGTGTCCCAGTGGGCTCTCTTGCTCATGAGTTTTCTGAAATGAGAAGATGTTTGCAAGCATAAATATGCCATGTGGGTGACCTGGAGACAAACTTTCTCTTTTAAATGCCTGGGCTATGGTTTTCTCTTCAAAGTCCCAGACTCCAAGAGAAACCAGAGACTGAGAACTAGAGACTGAGTTTTAGCCTTTACCAATTCTTGAAGCTAGCACTGAGTCCTCTATAATAGCATTTTCAAATTACAGTTTCACTATTAGCCCTTCTAGTGTCCTGTGTAATGGATGGCATTAATTTAGTAATATTACTCCACGATACAATAAAATGCAAAAGGACACCAGACCTTTATAAAGGTTATAAAGGAATAAGAGGAGTAATCTTCCTTTGCTTTCTTTTTCTGTCTCTCTCTTGACCTATTTTAGCCAGTTCAAACATAACATAGCAACTTGAAAGACTTATCTGTGTTGTGGTTTTAAAGGAAAAGTTTAAATCTTTCTCTCTCCTCAAAATGAACTGATCTTGGTTATAACACTGCTTTATAAGAGTAATACTGTTCTTTCCACCTTCTGAAGGTGCCTTCCTGATGACCAGGTCTTTGGTTACAAGATAAGGAAAGTGTGTAAGATTTTGAACTCTCCCTGTGCTCCGCTTTAGGGTTAGAAACCTCTGTACAGTGCAAACTCTGCTGACCTCAAGAACAGCAAAGGAACCCTATTTTAGTTGTACATTTATATTAGCCTGCAGTAACAACTAATATTTTCACCAATAAGAATTCAGTTGAGGACCACTGAGCTTATTCCTTATGCCCTTTTTAGATTCATGTAAGCAATTAACTTCATTTGAGTTGTTAGGACAGAGTAATTTAGACTAGAAATAGGTCAGTTCTCCATAAATTGTAGTATGTTCTTTTGCTATATAAAATAATATTCTTGTTCTTTGATAGGAATGTACGTAAGTTCTGTAAGTCTATATGGGTAGATGAAATCCAGAAGAATATTCAGGTTGATAGTAACTAATCATGATAAGGTAAAACTTTTATATAAAACAAATTTGCAAACAACAAGATGAATTGGAAATTTTGATTTAATTAACAGTTTTTGTCCTTATTTATTCACTAGGTAGGATATTTATCCACTAGTAGGTCATCCACTCAAGAAACTAAAACAAAATTATGCTACTTAAATTTAAGTACTATATTGTTGTTAGCAAATAGACTGTATATAGCCTTTGAATAATTTCAGAAAATCTCAAGAACCTTTGTAATTTGTATTTACTTAGCAATTCTGAATGAATGCTTTCAATAATGCTTTTTGAATGCTTTTTTTTTGTAGACAATTTGGAATAAAAACATTCTACATGACAACCTTGACAATTTTCAGGCATTTATGTGTAACAGTTTTTAACTCTCCCCCAGTAAAATTATTTAACGAGATATATGAGGAAAAACTTTCTTACTGTGAGGGTGACAGAAACCTAGAAAAGGCTGTCCAGTGAGACTGTGGATTCTCCTTGGAGATCTTCCAAACCCCCCTGGATGCCACCCTGTGCCACGTGCTCTAGATGTCCCGCCTGGAGTAGGAGGGTTGGACTAGATAAATAATCTAGAGGTCTCTTCCAACATCAATGATTCTGTGATTCTGTGTGATTCTGTGACAAGGAAAACTACATGTAACAAATAATTCAGCTAGAAGTTCTCTTTTTAATATTTCAATAGGATTACTGAAAAAAAAAGGCAAAAATATTTTCAAATGGTAGTATAGCTTCTTTAAGAGGCTACAGAAAAGGTAAGTGTGAATAAAATCATTTCATCTATGCTCAATTGGTAGCAATCAAGGGGTAAAACTGATTAGGTGTACAGGGATTTAAACTTAATTGAACTATCCTTCTCCTGAGAAGATACCTGAATTTTCTCTTTCATTTTGTTCTGTGCATTCCATTTATGGAATATTTGGGAATAGCAAACCCAAGAAATAAACATATAAGATAGAAATACAAACCATTTGAATTTAAATCAGATGTCATAAACCACAATATAACCTATGAAAATGAAGTGTGTATTTTCAAAGAGATTTTTGAACAGATTTAGTATTCAGCTCAAAGAACATCTCAGTAAATAGATAGTAACATGGAAAATAAAACTGTCACTTGAAATAAGACTCTTTGTTTTGAAGTAGGTAAACACCGGAAGATGATGAAACAAGTCTTGTTACAAAGTAGTCTTGTTTTAAAAGAAAAGGAAGCAAAATTTTGAGAAGTAAATTCTACATTTCTGCTATACTGAGATAATTTTCCCCTTATTAGTCATTTCCCTATTAATCACAGGTTAGTAGGTTTATAATCTTCACATGATGTGAGTAGGATGTTGATGACTTTAATACACATATGACTAGAAGTGTTTACAAATTACTTTCATATAAAATTTAATAAAAAGGAAAGAAATAGAAAGGAAAACAATTTTCTATTGCAGAATAATGAAAATTTGTTCCAATGCATTGTGTTAGATACTTGTATTCAAATATCAGTAAAACAATATCCAAGATTACTATAGATAACGCGTAACAATATAACAAATAATCTTTTCCAACTTCTATTTTAATTCATATTTTTAACACAAAACATGCATGCTTTACAGACTTGAATATGAGCATAACAGTCCAGTTGAGAAACATAGCTTTACATTTCAAGTTTGAGCGTAATAATGGTGTTCTTTGATGTGTCTTGCACTTATGTACATTTGTCGTGACTTATGTCTTTGTCTAATAAAAAATGTATATGGCTCAAGCTGTTGACGCAGTTGGCATCTGTTTCAGATTCATTTTTACTGTCAGCAAGCTGCTGCTGGCGAGCACTCAGCCTTTTTATCATCAAAAATATACAGAGTGATGCTACTGCCATTCCTCTTTATTCTCTGCACTAGAGTTCTTCCAATATACTGTACTAAAACCTGTGATGGTTGACAAGCATTATAGAATATGCATTGAAAGTTTCCTAAGTATGATTTTAAGCGATACTAGAATTAATAAAGAAGTTATCATAACAAGTGTAATGATGCTGCATAAACCTAGGTAATGTCTACGCTTTTAATCCCACTGCAAAGATGATACGATATCTATCTATGCATGTCTACACAAATATGTTAGAATATTTCTACCATTTGCTATGGGACAGGATAGTTTAGAATAAGCCAAGTATCTGACTTTCTTAGTAGCATGAACCATCTCTCTTTATATGATAGCACTCCTTCTCCAATACTACAGTGTGTGTGTATGTGTATGCATTTATACAGAGTATTTATACAGAAACGCATGCATAGAGTTACAGAAATGCACAGGCAAACACGTGCATGCATATGCATCCGTTTTTACATATGCATTTCGATTTGGGTAGCAGCAATAGTTCCCCAAATGTTCTTTGATTTGAGGAGTCTTCTTTCTAGATCTCTGCATTAAATGAAGCAGTTATTCACGTGCACTATTATGGCTTTGTTCAGAGGAGGTAATTTAGCATAGTACATTATAAAGAAAATATCTTGCATATGTGCTCTATAATGTTCTTTCATTATGGCTACCATTTTAATGTGTTTATGGATAATTCTGGCCTTTTTGACTCACTATTACTTTATTCCTATTAATCATCATCTTCATTCTTACAAATTTTCATTTGTGCCTAGAGACTCTCCCTTTCTCTATTATCCATTATAATAATGCATTATATATTCTTTCAGAGACTGTCATGTCATCCTGCAGAATCACTTAGTTTATGATATCTGACCAAAAAAAAAAAAAGCTCTCCCACTCCATCCTGTGTTGCTGTTCTCTTAGATTGTATACACTGTAGGCATCTGCACACTGGGTGCTGCAGGAACAGAATGAATAATAACATTAGAATTCTCCATTTTTAGTATAATTCTGCCAACTATGAAAATAGAATTTGCAAAAACACCTGATCTTTTGGCATGAAGTATGTTCTCTACAGTTGGTATGTTTCTGTTCTCTTGGCAATCCAGTTTTGTTTTTGTTAGAAATATGGAAATAGAAACGGCAAAGCTGCTGCAGCACTAAAGAACAGTTCAACCACCTGCTTAGAATCAGCACAGATATTACTACAAAACAGCAAAGCATGTCTTCTCTGAAAGCCAGAATAAGGTAAATTACATTATTTGAGAAACACGGAGCTTTCACAGATGTCTTCAAGGTACATCTAAGCAACTGAATATATCACAGAATGACTGAAGTTGGGAGGGACCTCGGGAGATCATCTACTTCAATTCCTCTGCACAAGCAAGGTCACCTGTGTAGTCCAGGGCCATTTCCAGAAAGCTTTTGAACATCTACAATGATGGAGACTCCACAACCTCTGTGCAATGCCCTTGCAATAAAGTCCTTACTTATGTTCAGATGGAATTGCCTGTGTGTCAGTTTGTGCTTATTAACTCTTATTTTGTCACTGGGCACCACTGAAAAGAGCATGACCCCATCTTTTTCACAACTTCCATTCAGATATTGACACACATGGGTCAGACTCCCGCCCATCCCAGTCTTCTTATTCCAGACTGAATAGTCGCAGCTTTCTCAACCTTTCCTTATATGTAAGATGCGCCAATCTCTTCAGCATATTTGTGACCCTTCAGTAGCTCCATGTCTTTCTCATATTGAGGATCCTGGCACTGGACACAGCACTTCAGATGTCGCCTCACCATTACAGTGCAAAGGGGAAGAATCACCTCTCTCTGCCTATCAGCAATGATCTTCTTAATGCACCCAGGCTACCATTGGATCCTTGGCCACAAGGGGGCTCATTGCTGCCTCAAGGTCAACTTGTTGACCATAATGATTCCTAGGTCCCTTGGAGGGCTCCCTGCATGTACTGGTGCATGGGTTATTCCCTTCCCTGGGGACAGGGCCTTGCACTAGCCTTTGTTGAACTTCATAAAATTCTTCTCTGTCCAGCTCACCAGCCTGTCCATGCCTCTCTGAATGGCAGCACAGCCCTCTGGTGTATCAAAGACTCCTCTCAGTTTAGTCTCCTCAGCTAACTTGCTCCAGGTGCACTTTGTCCTTTCATCCAGAGCACTGATGAACATGTTGAACAAAACTGAACCCAGTATTCACCCTAGAGTACACTGCTAGTTAGTGACTTCCAGCTATGCCATTGATCTCAACCCTCTGAGACAATTGGCAGTTTCCAGAGCCATTCAACCAGTTTTCAATCCTTCTCATGGTCTGTTTATCAAGCCCAGAAATATCTGCAAAGCAGGAGAATAACAATTTATGAATATACCAGAATTCAAAGCACCACACAAAGTCCCCTTCTCAATGCATAATTTATATCTTCCCTTTTATGACCTTTTGTACTAGCATTTGCTCCTTTCCCTTGCTACCAGAATAAGAGGCTCATCGGAAATGGTGCCTATCTAGTTGACTGGGTGCCCCTCTTAGTGGAGCTTTTTATGTGCTTCAAGAAGCGAGAACTATTTTTCCCTCTTTCTGTTTTGTCTCATTTGTCTTTAAGAAGATAATCCCAGATTCTGATAATTTTACTTGGCATGTGGTCTGTACATTTTCCTAGCTGCTCAAATGTGCACTTCAGATTGTCATCCACAGTTTCCAGCAAATATGTATTCAGCAAATGTATTCAGCAAATATCTACCTGCACTTATTTTCTGTGCTATTACCTCACCCTATATCCATTCCTTAAATGGCATGTTGGCCCTTGATGAGAATAAGAATCTTTATTGAATTAATCCTGATGACACCATGATCTCCAACTCTAGTCAGGATTGAAGTTGACAGGCACCAATGTAAGCACAGGATTTATGATGAGAAAACATTGCATTTGAGAAAACAAAAAAGGGGTTAATGAAGTGTTCTTAAAAGAGTGGTAAAAGTACTGTAAAGCATCAAAATGGATAGTTTCTATTTCTTTTATAAATATTTTACAAGCCTTCTTTCGTAGTACTTGGATGTGCTTTTGTTTATGATTGTTGAGAATAGTCAGGAACCATCTCTACTATTGTTCACCTAATCCATAATGGGTTGGCTCTCTTGAAAGCACCAGTTTCATCCAAAAAAAGAGTCAGTTTCATTCTAGCATGAGGGGCTGCATTTAGAGTATTATTTAAAAAAGAAAAAAAAATAGGCTTCTAATTTCTGGAAATGGATTCAGGTTGTAGATACTTATTGAGTACCTCCCTGCAGTTCTTGATAGATATCTCTGATGTAGGCATGAAGACACTCATCGTCAATGTTTCCTATTAACCAGCTCTAAACAGCTGCACACCTAGCATGTGAGCTTTCCTTCAGCATACTAAGATTGTCATTGCATTCTGAGGTATCTGAGTTTATGCACTACCAAATCACAGGAGTGGAAGGCTAACTATTTTTTTTTTTCTAAATATAGACCATTTCAGTAATTAGAACTTTGCGGGGAATAAACAAGTAATTGTCATGCAGAGAGATTCAAAAGAATTGGGGAAAAAAGAGAAATGATTATATTTTGGTGCTGCACTATGCTGCACGGGAATGCAAAAATCTGTAAACAAAGGCTTAGAAACAATTTGGAAGGATAAAATGAGAAAGTTTAATTTGTTTCACTAATGTGAGGTCAAAATTATAAGAGGTATGACTTGAATAAGTTGCTATGGGGATTATGGGAAAGAAATGATATGAGAATGACAGGACAGGGATGGACAAATGTAAAGTTGATGAGATTGCTCAGAGTTATCAGATTGTTGTGAGCAGCTTGTCAACAACTGTGAAATGGCTTAAATGACATATTCCTGAAGATACCTTCTGTACTGCCTATCTGGCACTGTGTGAGCTTCAGGGATTGCACAGACCGTGGTATTGCTGCAACAAAGCATAGTACCCATTTTGTAATTGCAGTTTGGAAGAGAATTGATGTCTCCCTCACTCTTTCTCTGAAGCTCTTCTTATTTTAACTTAGCTATTCTGATATGTTGGCTAACTGAAATGATTATCACCCTGAGAGGAATTTAGATCTCTGAGCAAGGCAATTAAGCTTTCCATTCATTAAATAAAAGTAAGGACTGAATTCTGACATCCTGCTCTGTACTTCAGTACTCTAACTAATCAAAACAATCAAAGTTGGTTTGCGGCATGTGTTTCTGCATCCCATCAAAGTCAAAATGGTTGTGATTGAATGTGGGTGGAGGGCGAACTAAAGGAGTTTAAGGATTCAATATGGTGTTGCATGAAAGGCAGTATGGTCTTACAGCATGAAGTCTGAGGACTCTATTGCCCATATCCCATTCTTCATGAATAATTCTTTATTGAAGCCAATTTATGGTATCTTATAGATGCCTACAACCTTAAAAGACCAGATCTTAATATTTATCAACATATACAGACATAGACACAGACATACGTTTTAATGTACTATCGAATAGATAGTATAGATAGAGCTTCCCTATTAATTTCTTTCTAGTATAAAGAATTTCTGTCAATACAGACTGCTGCTGGATTTTCAGATACATCATCTTCCTGTGCTGATTGATTTTAATTTTTTAATATTGTCCTTCCTATTTCAATTACAGGTAAAAATGTCACAGCAAATAGAAAACATTATTTCTCAAAGTAATCCAATAGTCACTATATCTCCCCCTTTCACCTGAGACATCACAGCTGAAGTGGGGGTGCAAAGGTAGATCTGCAAAGAACTATCTCAGGAAAGAGATTTTTCTAGCAATAGAACCTCATAATGTTGAAGTTACCATGTGATTCCAAAAATATATCTATAGTTTATATAATTAATCTAAAAATGAAATCTGTAGGACAGCTATCTCCAACCCTGAAACCTCACAAGAAAGATTTCTAAAGAAAAAGAACATCTAGATGGCAAACTGCCTGCCTCCCCAAACCCAATCTAAAGTCCATTATGGTATTTCTTCTGGACTGCCCAACAACACCAGTGAAACTCATGCACTAAAATTCATATAACATCAAGAGTGTGTAATACATTTCAAACCAATGAAGATGTAAGTGATGCCTACATATATTAGATATAACATAGGGAAATAAGAGAATATAGAAAAAAATCCTTTTTTTTCCTGATCAAATATTAAGATGGGAAGAGGGGGCTGATGATTGTCTTTCATCAGAGTCAAATACACCCTATAGCATAGTGAGTTCAGCTAACAGATTCACCATTGCATATACCATAATATATTTTGCTTTTACAATTATAAGCAGATGGCATAGAGAATATTATTTAAATTCAGTGACAGAGTTTGAAAATAGGGAAAACACAAGAATTTAAAATTTTAATCTTCTGTGAAATTATTAATTTTAACGGGAGGGATTCTCACATGAAAAAAATGTGAGATTTTTCTCATATGAAATAGTCATCATATTCTTCAGTAAAACCTTATGTTGAGAAATCTGGTTTAACTTTTATAAGTAATTCTATTACACTGTGACAATTTCAGTAGTTTATTTGGAGGAACTTATGTTTCTCTATTTTGAGAAATTTTCTCAAGCAATTATCTGAATTCTCTACACAGTCAATGGAGATCTTTAGCCGTGAGAAGCAGCTCTCTATAAGAAACATTTATCTTAAGCAATTTAACAGTAATGAGAATATACAGAATTCAGTTTGATCAAGTCTTATTTTAGAAATATAGCACAGGCAGGAGCTTAAAATTAGTTAACAAGAGACAAAGTTCAGAGGTCTAAGCCCTATTTATTGAAACTTTATGGAAATTTACTTATGATGAACATTGACAAGCCCTTACGATATTAAATATAATCTTAGGTTTGTCTTCATAGAGCAGATTATCTGTAGGATAAATTAGTAGGAAACAAGTTAAGTGCCCTGGGAAAATTTAAACATTGCTGATTTTTTTTTAAATAAAAATGCCATTTTATCATAAGATAATTCATCATCCTTTGAATTTGGTCTTACTTAATTGCAAAGAGATTCAATCACATTTGTAGAACTGAGAAAAAAAAATGACTCCAAGATACACTGATATTCCTAGCTACTACAATCTTTATAGTCTAACATAAAAATATTAAATCCCTCCTTTCATTTTATGGGAAGGCTATGTAGCAACACCATCATCAAGAAAGTATGCATGTCTTTCTTTGTGATATACAGCTGTGGAGTTCAATATTCTGTCTGTTCGGCAGATCCCCGAGTATTGTGAAAGTCTAGTCAGCAGGAGATAAAGGCATGAATGAATTTCTCTTCATTCAACAGGTAAAGATGTGTTTTAAATCTGGGATTATTTTTCAAGTGACAATGAGTCCTAATAATATACATGCCAGAGTTCAGAGGATGTACTGAAGTAAAAAAACACTCTGTAGTGTTGAACAATACCTGAACATTGCATGTACATCCATCAGAATAAAAAAAAAATAAAAGAGATGTCCTTGAGTTCATAGAAAAGCCAAAGAGTTCAGACTTACCCAACTGATCTTAAGAAATGAAGGTTCCCCTGTATTTAAAAAGGAACAATCTGTCACTGCAACAGTATGATCTGATTTTGCTTACAGGACTTAAGCATTGATCTTTGTGGTATGCAATTAAATTATGTCTCAAATACAGTAAATAAGTATTAATTCATAAATGGAGCAGAGATATACTCACAGAATATATCACAATAATAAATGAATGAAAAGTGAAAGTAAAAGGTTAAAAGGTCTCTGTTAAAGTTGTACCTAATGTACCATAAAATCCTTTTCGTACAGAAGAATAAAAATCTTTCTTCCTGCATCAGTGTGTCTTCATCATTTTTTTAAGAAAGACAGTGAGAGTGTTCATTGTGGAAACAGTTAAAAAAAAAAAAAGATCTTCCTTAAAGCAGTTTAGCAGTGCATGTTGATTTTAGAAATCCTCAGTGACGGTGCATCTAATAATGCCAAATATTTGCTCAGTTAGTTAATATAATTAAACTCCAGTCTGCTTGTTTTCTGTTAAGTTAGAAGAAAAAAGCAAATATGCAACTGAATCACTTATGAACTATGACCTGTCCAGTGAAATGGGAATATTGTTTAATTTTAAGGGATGTAAGATGAAATTTTGCAATGATTCTTCTCTCGCATCTGCTCAGGTGGATCTGAGGGATCCCGCAAAAGCCAGTGAAAACCAATGTCCACACATGTGCTTTCACTTCCAGGTTTAGAAGTCTGCAGGGCTTTGGAGGGTTACAATGAGGAAACAGTAATTTGGTTCAGGGAGAGGGGGATTGGCTTTTAGGAACTTGTGAATTCATAACAGTAGAAGGTTTACACAGCAGAAATATTACGTTTTGCAAACAGGAATTAAGGCAGTTTCAATGCTGTATAAAATGCTGTATAAAATTCAATTCATTCATTTCAATTTGAAATCTGATATATATTACTAAGTAAAGTTTAACTATATTTTTAAACAATAAGAACTTAAAATATTCAACCTTTTTTTTTCCTTAATTTTCACCAAAGGAATTTAAAATTCCCAAAGGTAATGCCATAGTTTTGCTGATGGCTGACAGTATTTGAGTGGTTGTTCTGATTCTATACACATGCTATATTTAGATGTATATCTGAATATGTCACCCTCCTTTGGAAAAAAAAAAAAAAAAAAAAAAAAACTTTGTTAATTCTTTTGTCTTGATATTTTATTGATTATTTTGGATGTGTTTTGATAAGGACATATTAATAGTTTTGGTTTTACGAGTAAGGAATTTAAAACTCTAGAGTAAGGAATTTAACACTTTTCATATCCCATTCTTAACAATTTTATCAGCATATGATTTTGAAAAAAGGAGCTGTATATTTGTCACAAAAATAAATTTAAAAATACAATGGAAATACCTCTCAAAAAGTTGTTTTGGTGGTAAGTCACTTCTGTACCTGTAAGTTCAGTACAGCAGTAGATCTAAAGATACTTAGCTCAAAAAAAACAGAAAAACCTCCCTGATATCTGATAAAAATATGTTCCCTGACTTGGAGGAGAGGAGGGAATAGGAGAGGCTCAACAGCAGGCTAGTAAGGGATGCATAAATCCTCTAGAAAGCTCAAATGTGAGATACCATGTTAGATTTCAAACAAGTTTCAGAAAGGGAAAAAGAAATGATGGACCTTTTTTTTTTTCCCTGCCCTGTCTTATGTTTCAAGATACAGTAGGAGACAATTTCTTGTCTCCTACCTGATCTGAAAAAACTTTTTAAACAAGTTCTCTTTTAAAAAGAAATAAATGAAAAAGTGAAGTGACACTCTTAAAAGTGAAGAGAGCAGATTTTCAGCTGTTCTTGCTCTATTTTTCAAAATGTAGTCAATGAACAATTTGATAAGAATCCATACTTGAAATTTTGTGAATTAAATATATATTTGAAATAAAGATGTTTAAGAAAATACGCTGTTTTGTTGTGCTATGTTATGCTGTTTTTTCATAAAAGGTAGGAGAGGAGAGGAGAGGAGAGGAGAGGAGAGGAGAGGAGAGGAGAGGAGAGGAGAGGAGAGGAGAGGAGAGGAGAG
>JAWLRI010001049.1:951224-971662 GCA_034781795.1 Crypturellus tataupa | reverse complement strand
GCGGAGAGGAGAGGAGAGGAGAGGAGAGGAGAGGAAAAAAGTAGTTTGGCGGTGTTTAATGTTGTAATGGAATGTGTCAGTCCAGGTGCTTCAAAGGTGTTTAGTATTTCCCAATCTGATTCTTCCAAACTCACAAATTGAAAGTGGTGTGCTCAGCACGGGGCAGAGGCAATGTAAATATGTAGATGAAATATTTAAATTTTAAAAACTTGAGAGAAACAACTTTATCTCACGTTCCTACTAAAAAAATGTGCTAAAAAGAAAGATATCCAGAAAATCTGTGCATTGTCTTATTTTTTATTTTAAGACACAAATAATTATCAAGTAATGAAAGAGCAGATTTGTGAAAACCAAGCTTCATCAAAAAAGTAATATCAGTGATACAGATATTTTTAAAAGAATTTAGTCAAGCCTAAACTTTAGTCAAGTTTATTAACATCAAGGGATGTTAGTAAAATAATTATAATTTTAAAAGGACTGTAGAATAATGCCAAAAGAGGATACAAACAGTATAAGTAGAATAATAAAATTCACAGAAATGACACAATGATATCAAGTATTTCCAATAAAACTTTTCATGCCTAAAAATAGAATCCTACCTTGTATTTTATAGCCCAAGGTCAGAAAAGTAGAATAGTTTGTCCTAGATTCCAGAAGTGGTCTCTTTGCTCATCTACAATAGAGAACAATTTAAAATTACTTACAAGTAGATAAAAGGCTTAGTTCTAATTTACACCCATTAAAGAAATGCAGTAGTTAAGTAAAACAGTTCTTTCTGATGTATAGTAATATTACACTGCATTTATTCTTAGGAAGCTCAAAATAATGCATGGGTTGGACTAACTTTGCTGCATTAAGAACAAGTTTTTTTTTTTACTATACACAAAGTCAACAGAAAGGCAGATGAGGAATTCACATACACTTGTGTAAAGGGTGTTTAGAACTTATATGCTGTGGTTTAGGGTGAAAGGATTGAGAACAGCTGTCAGCCAAAGGACAGTGGCTTTCTGTCCTATAGTTTCCTTCCAGTGAAGGAAACTATAGAACCATAGAATCATTAAGGTGGAAGGGACCTCTAGAGGTCATCTAGTCCAGCCCCTCTGCACACACAGGGTCACCAAGGGCACCTAGAGCATTTGGCATAGGACCACATCCAAGTGCATTTTGAATATCTCCAGAGAAGGAGATTCCACAATCTCTCTTGGCCACCTGTTCCAGTGCTCTGTCACCCTCACTGTCAGGAAAATTTTCCTATTCCTGTGGAACTTTTGGTGCTTAAGTTTGAGGCCATTTCCTCTAATCCTATTGGTGGCCACCACTGAAAACAGGCCAGCATCATCCTCCTCACTGCCTCCCTAGAGGTACTTATAGACACTGATCAGGTCCCCTCTCAGCCTTCTCTTCTCCAGATTGAACAGGACCCACTCCCTCAGCCTCTCCTCATAGGGCAGATGTTCCAGGCCCCTGATCATCTCCGTGGCCCTGCAGTGGACTCTCTCCAGCAGCTCCACATCCTTCTTGTACTGTGGGGCCCAGAACTGGACACAATACTCCAGATGTGGCCTCACCAGGGCTGAGTAGAAGGGCAGGATCACCTCTCGACTTGCTCAAGACACTCCTCTTAATGCACCCCAGGATCCCACTGGCCTTCTTGGCCACAAGGGCACATTGCTGCCTTATGGCCAGCTTGTTTTCCACCATGACACCCAGGTCCTTCTCTGCAGAGCTGCTCTCTAGAAGGTTGGTCCCCAGCCTGTACTGGTGTCTGGGGTTATTTGTCCCCAGGTGCAGGACCGTGCACGTAGCCTTGTTGTATTTCATGAGGTTTCTCTCTGCTCAATTGTCCAGTCTGTGCAGTTCCCTCTGGATGGCAGCGCAGCCCTCTGGGGTGTCAGCTACTCCTCCCAGTTTCGTATCATCAGCAAACTTGCTGAGAGAGCACTCTGTGCCTTCATCCAGGTCACTGATGAATAAATTGAACAGGACCGGTCCAAGGACTGACCCCTGGGGGACACCGCTAACCACAGGCCTCAAATGGGCCTATTGGGGGAGGGGGGAGAGGGGGAGGAAAAGGCACAAAAACAAGGGTAATATGTGAATGTGGAAAGTGGCTTGCTCATACTGTTCCCCAGTCTGATACAGATGAATAGGTTTGCATCCTAGATACCTGATTCAGAATTCAGTTTCTCCTAATTAAATTAATACTAAGGGCTCTGAATTGTTTGCCAATGGCTTAAGTCAAAAGAGGGAATAATTTCCTATTTGACTGGCACATAATTATCTAAATTGCAATTCCTGTTGCCCATGGATTTTCTGTGGAATAAGCTTGTCATTTAGTGTCAAAATCTCAATATTTACATTACATTGAAAGGAAACACTGTGATATGCCGCTACTGCTGATAAAATTCCTACGTTGGAGAAGGTCAGCACTGAATCTGTGTCACTACTTGCAGCTCTTCTTTTTTTTTTTTCAAATATAGTCAACATTAAACTTTGCTTGATTACTTCTTGTTGTAAAAGATTATTGGCAAATCCAAACCATGTGGTTCTTTATAAAACATACAATCATAAAAGAGATTTTGGTCAAATTATTTTTGCTTTATTTAGAAGTGAGTGTAGAGAGACCATAATCTTTAACTTTTTTGTCAATTTGGCATAAATCACAACTAGTCTGTCAAGCAGTGAATCAAAATATCCCTCAACTGAAATGATTCAATAAATTGGGGGTACTTTCTGGACGGAATTGCCTATGAACTATTTCAAAGTTAAAACATTCAATGATAGAAATATTGGAACTATTTCATAGATGAAATTAAATTTAGTGATTTTTTTTGAGAAAATTCTTCTGAATTTTGATATAATCAGAAAGTGACTGCAATGAGTGATATGTTGTGGACATACTAGTATAATTTGCAGGAATGAAGGATTTAGGCATATATTGTTTCTCTTAATATACAGAAGATACACAGGGATAATTATAAATGTCAGAAAATAGATTGTCTCCTTATGCTGATTTTTATGATAAATAGTAACTTATCATAAATGTATGCTAACAATGAAAAGAAAGTCAAAATTCTAACATTTACTTAGCTATATTATATGGAGAAAACAACCATCAACCAATCTTTCAAGAGTCAAAAAAATATGAAATCAATCTATAAATATGCTAAGTGTATAAAGTACTTCCAGACTAGAAGAAAAATCAGGAAATATTTTTATTCTAAGCTACTGAAAGCAATACAAATGCAACTGATTCAGAATGAAAGGTAAAACCAAAAGTGACTTTCTCTTTGTCCTTTTGGTTTATATTTCTCATAGCCAGAAATCTTCACTTGATTTTTTTTTTTCAGTAAAAGAGTGTAAAATACCTTCTCTGCTATCAATATTTTAACAAACTGTGTTTAGAATGTCTGACAACTTTTAGATTCTAATGTTGTTTCAATATGTAGTTATAGATGGCTAACTTTTGACATTTTGAATTTACTGTATGCCTACAGGACCTCTTTTTTATCTTAAGTAAAAAAGATCAGTAAATAAAGGGAAGCAGTTGAAATATCATCAAAAAGTAGGAACTATTCATTATCTTTTTTTACAGTAGAAGATAACATGATTTTTTTTTCTTATTTTTTCCCCTTTAAAGGAAGATATTGGCTAGGTTCTAATCCCCCAAAATGTGGAAATTAGCATTTACCTAATAACAATAATCCATAGCACCATGAGAATTTGCTTAATGAAGCCACTTAAAGAAGAGGTAAGATTTAAATCAATTTTTCATGACAGTAGAATTTAAGTTGTTTTAGAGAACTGAGTTAAAGAAGCATGACAGAATATCAATATCTAAGTAAAAGTATGTTTAAATATTTAAGTGTAAATCTCAAGGATGTTGAAAAACTTCTCCACTTTGCAAGTTTACATGGTTTAAATTCTATGTCTGATGCTTCTGGAGCTCTAAAGACCTAAATGCTTTCAAAAAAAAAATAGGAATTGTAATTTACTTTATTATAAATATCATATATTGCAGTAACTATTTGGACCACTTGAAATATAAAGCTTTCTTTTTTTTTTAATTTTAGACGACTGCAAAATTTAACTTGTTCTGAAGGTTAGTTATAATACAAGTATCTTTGTTCTTGTTAACTCTTTGGATCAGCTGAATTTCATTTGCAAGACGTCTTATCTCATTTGTCCTTGAGACTTTGTATGAACTAAACTCCTGTTAAAACAGAATTAGCAATAATGTTGACAGTGGGGTATGTTGATGACGTTAACAAATGCTGGAAAAACTAAATCAGTTCATCTTGATGACTTTAAAGCATCTTAAAATTTTGTCTCATGGTCACATGGCATAATATGACATCACCAGAACCATCTTTGTTTTATTTTATTTAGAAGAAAGAAAACCAAGCAGAAAAGGTTTTATGGTTTTATTTCAAGAGGAGCAATGAGACCGATAAGCCAAAAAAAGAAACTAAATCTCAAATGGAATACTAACAGCAATGTGCAAAATTAGTGTGCTGATACGAAAAAATGGGGTAGTAGAAGTAATTGAGGAGAAAATGGTCATGGAACAATAACTCTCATGTCTATGTAACCATAGAGAAAACTGCAAAAAATAAATAAAAGGGAATAGAGTAGTTTATTATCATTTTAATATAATAAATGCAAAGTAATAATAAAATATTTTTATTAATTTACAATGGCAATATTGTAAATCCAATAAAATAATTTGAAAATGTCACTTATTTTCTTCAGGTGAAATAGAATGAAAATGATAGGATTTATCTACACAAAGATGCAATAAATTGGAGAACTGGTTGCAAGCATTTTAATTCTTCATATTTAGACAGAAATTGAAAATGCTACTTGGAAACAATAGGGAATAGGAAATCACAAACATGTTTATTTTTTAATTTCTGATATTCATTATCTTTTCATAACAGGAACAGTAGGATCATATTAAAATAATTACAACCTCATGACTTGAAAAACAAAAGGGACAAATCATATTATACCACTATTATTCTCCTTTATTTATTCAATACATATACAGTATGTCAAATCCATAAAACATGGTGGATTCTTTGACATATTATCTTTTCTGTTCCTGATAATTGTTGATTTTGCTGGACTTGATTTGCCTCACTTTTTTAAACATATCTTTCTAAATTCCTCAGTATCACTTTATTACAGAGTAAAAGGGAATATCTGCCCTCACATTTAGAGGTATCAGTGCAGTTAGTTTTCCTTCTCAACACTGGAAAAGTAAATATAACCTGTATAGCATACACAGAAACACAATGAAATATATTTAGATGAAAGAAATAAAGGTCTATCCTTCCTTAACTTGGCTGTTTTTATTTGCATGATTGAGAAACTGCACACTTAAGATGTTGACTTTGGCTCTTGAATAAAAGACAGATTTTGATATTGTGTAAATCATGCATTCAGCCTAGTGGAATTCCTACTCATTTGTGTTCAGAAAAAAAAATCTACTTAGTGATGTTCCATGAAATATTATGACATTAGATGACATGATGTCTCATTTCATACATTTTCTGTAGTATCTAAGCAAAAATGAAATCATTAAAAGAAAGTCAGTGGTATTTACATTGCATATTTTAATGAATTTGCTGATAAAATCCCCTAAAATCTGCAAAATTATTAAAAATTATTGCAATTTTCCACTGTGTTTTTTTTTTCTTTTCCTATGTATTTTCTTTTCCAAAAGCCTCAAACCTATCATGCATATGTTAAAATTAGCCTAGGGCCTAGGAAATTTGGCAGACAAATTGTTTAAACAGTATTTCACAACCACCTGCACTTTCCTGTTGTGAATTTTATTCCAATTGCTAAAAATATATTTTTCATTAGCAGTGATTTAAGAGCCATCAGTGTATAATCAATGCAGCCTGTACCACGGAGAGAAAAGAGGACATCTAAGGAAAATAGCAGTGATTATGATCTCATTGTGAGAGAGTCACTCTCTTCATCTATGCAAAGTACATCCTGTAAATGGGGAGAGCACTACCTTATTCAAAGTACCTTGGAGTAGTCATTAGAAATGAACTATTTGAAGAAATATGGAAGAAAACCTGGGTAACACAAAATAAGGGCAGAAACTAATAAAGCTCATGTTACTACATTTACCAAAAGCTAGTTATCTAAACGTTGTGTGGGAAAATCGGAAGACAAGACATTTTTTCCTCAAGAAATGGATTCTACCGTAATTTCAGATTAATAATACATCTTGCGTGAGTATGTCCTAAAACCGACTTTATAAACTGTTTTTCAATTTAGTAAACAGATGCCAAAAGAAAATTATTTAATTCTCAAAAGGCCCTGATACTCAGTCATTTCCCGCTGTGGTTCTGTATGGCCTTGTTTGGGCTCAACCCTTTTTATTCACCTCAGAGAGATGAATAAAAACCCAGATCTAGTTTTGCCTCAACCACCGTGCAGCGCAGAGTGGAAGATTAAACTATAGGGGTCTGGGAGTGTGGGACGAGAGGAAAAAGGGATTCCTCCAGAAGAAGAGAATTGTTATTTGTTCTGCCTTCTGTTTGCACCTGCATTTTATGCTACAATGAATGAACAGTAGTAGCAATAGGAGATATTATCTTTCATGGAGCAGCACTTAAAGCATTCTCCTGGGGAAAAAGAATAAAATAAAGGGATATAGAATGAAAAACCCTCAAACTCAGGAGGATCCATAATCCAGGGCACATATTTTCTCTGCAAAGATTTCAACCACAAGATAATCTTAGCTGGGGCTGGAGAGTGGCAATGAAAAAGTGCTTAGAATGCTAATGAAGTCATGAAGTTAGTGATGTGAAACCCCATTAAAGGATTTGAGATATGCTTAGTTCATTTCTTAGTGCGAGGTAGTCTAGATCCTGCTGAGGCCTGCTGTTAGATGTGGCAGTGAATAAGGTGCCTAAGGTCAAACTATAGCCCCAAGAGTCTTCAGTCATAGAAACACAGAAAGGACCTCTGGAGGGTCACGTAGAGCACATTGCACAGGATCGGGTCCAGGCAACCTCTCTGGGCAGCCTGCTCCAGTGCTCTGTCACCCTCACACTCAGGAAGCTTTTCCTCATATTAAGACAGGATTTCCCATGTTTCACTTTGCGCCTGTTGCTTCTTATGCCACCACTGGGTACCGCTGAAGAGTTATACCCATTATACACATTGATAAGATCCCACTTCGGTCTTCTCTTCTCTGGGCACATCTCTCTCAGCCTTTCTTTATAGGACAGATGCTCCAGGACCTTAACTATCTTCAAAACCCTACTCTGGACTCTCTCCGGTAACTTCATGTCTCTGTTGTATTGGGGAGCCCCAAACTGGACATAGAATACCAGGTAAGGCCTCACTGAGGCTGGAATTCCCTAGGACTGGTATTAGCAGTAGAGACTGAAGGAAAGAAGGCATTCAAGTATCTCTGCCTCCTCTGTATCCTTTTTTACCAAGGCACCCACAGCATTCAGCAGCAGTCCCATATTCTCCCTAGATTTCTTTAAATACATCAGTAGCAAAATACACCTGGCAAGGGATGTCAGTGTTAAAGTTGTCTATTAAATTCAATTGAAATGATTTAAACATAAGTAGGCTTTGTAAGTTTTTGTAGGATTATAACTTTCCTCTGGAAGTTCATATTTCAATTTTATAATAAATATATTCTCCTGTTATGTTTTTGGTTCATTTTCCTGAGAAGGCACTGCAGGATTAGCAGCTCTCTAAGTGGCTTTCATCTACCTTTGTGATGCAAAGCAGACAGGTTACCAGCTTGAGCAAAAGTCTTGCTTGGGGATTTGGCTGTGTCCCAAGTTAAACTAATAGATTTAGGCTGAAAATATCTCCGAAAATAGGTCAGAGGCTTTCAATCTGTGAATGAGAGCTGAAATAGGGGCAGTGCCGTGCTACTGTAGTTAATGCTACAGAGAAAGTAGTCCTTAACTGAAATGGTTGAAATACCTGTGTGCAGTTAATAGGTTGTTTCCATGTTATATCTTCCTGTTGTGAGTAATCCAGCTGCTGAATTTTGACATGATTCTGCCGTACTGAGGAGTAAGTCACGTACTGTAAAATGCATAGGGAATAATTAGCAGCTGGCAATTCCAGACTGTGAGCTATGAGTCTAGAACTATGGGTCTACAAAAGAGTACCAAACATTTATGGTACTCTTTTGTTCATCTTTGGAATAATTGGAATAATTTTGTGTGAGATATAGACTAGAAATACCAAAACCTCTAAGGCTGCCTTTTTCTAACCATGTCAAAAAATATTTTCTAAGTAAGGTTCAGGGGTTGTTATTTCCTGCCTACAAAAACTGTTATCTTCACACAAAGGGAAAGAATATAAATATAATAAATGATTATAAAACTAGCACTTTTAATCAACCATGAATTGAAAGGTAGGCTTAAGAGAGTTGTACCATGCCTACCTAAGATAGAGACCTTGCTGTAGAATAGCGTCAGTTATTTCTGTAGATGTTATTACTGTACTTTTCTATATATAACCATTGTAAAGTAACTTTCTGCATATAACAATGAAGGAAAATCCTAATCTGTATAAAACCTGACCTTTGTATATGTGTTTTCTACAAGAAATATATCTATATAAGATTATATGTAAGACAATTATAAGACAATTTTCTCTATATTGGACTGTTGAGAATAGTGGCGTTTGGTGGGTGTCTTTAAATGGAGTGATCAAGAAAACTGTTGGCAAGCTGCTACGCTAAACAAAATCTAGGGTGTAAAAGGCAATTCCTACTTTGAGATACCTTCTATTTTAGTTGTTCTACATAATCAAGCAATTATTAAACTAGTGTGAATTGACTATTTTAGGAAATAATCTATTAATCCTATCCTATCTATTTATTTTTCTGTTGAAATACTATGCTGTTTTTTGATTTTGTGAGTTATATTTTTGCAGTTAATGATCATTTGAAGTAGATTTAAGAAAATGTAATGATACAACCTTTTTCTTGAACAGTTCATCATAAATTAACAGTTATAAATGTTTATTAACTTAATAGTTACAAGTGCAATTACTTTTGAATACCAGAATGCCAGGGCAATGTCAAATCAATTCTTACATATAAATGTATTACTTTATTTATTTTTTCCTTGTCTGACTTAGTTTGAATCTCATCATCTATGACCACTGAATTAAATGTTGCCAGCTGAATTAGCTCTGTTGTGCAACTACAGTGAGAAAAAACTAGAGATATATTATTTGTGTTATCATTGCACTTTCATTGACTTCAAGATTGGGCATGCTTAGAAAAAATCAAAAAAGAGAAGCAGTCTCAAAATATGATGCTAGTGCACTATTTTTGTAAGCATTAATTTACTGTGCCAGAATCTTTTGAAAAATAGAAAAGTGGTGTTAGCCACAGGAGGGACATAGGCCTGCCAGAGTTTGTGAACAAAGCCAAAAGACTTTAGCAGGTTAAATGGGTGCAGAATGAGGAGGATTTTCCACTTTAACTATACAAAATTATGTACTGTACAAATAACAGTAATTCTCATAGAGTTAATGGGAAACATTATCATGCTACAGAGGAGCTCTGTTAGAAATGCATTTGACAAAAACTTACCTCTTTTATAATAAAATATTTGGCAACTCCAAAGTAAAGTTTCTGAGAAGTGTTTTGACTGAGTGCTTACACAGACTGTGCCAGATGCAGGTTTGAGATCTCCCTCCTCACCTGTAGATGCCAGTTAGTCTGATTTTTTCCTTTTATTTTTCTACAAAATATGAAACACTTTCAGTTTCATATTGGAAAAAACACTGTAAATACTTGAAATACCAAATATGGTATTGGTAGATGATTGCCTCCCACACTGGTCTGATTTCCATTGAGAATATGATATATTTGACTAGTATTACATATTAAAGAGACAATACTATATTAATTACACAAGAAAATATTCTCACATCATATTAATTTTTATCATATGGGAACTAGCATTAGTTAGTTTCATACCAAATTCCCTATTTCTCACAAAAGATATTTAAATATTCAAGTTGGTATTATATTTTTGAACCTTGATCCCGGCCATATTATCAAAGTTACACATTTTAAATATTTAACTTCATTTAAAGTTGCACAGAATATATTAAAATTAAAATTAAAATATTTTTTCTAGGTAAATTAGCAGAAAGAACAGAGTGCTTTATGAGCATAAGTAGTCAGTTGTCAGTGGTATCTGGTTCCTCCATATCAGTTATGATAAGAGATAGGAAGTCACATTCAAGAAAATTATAATCATCAGTACAGAAATAAGCATAATTCAACATCAGATTATTCACTGAAAAATGGAAGACAGCAGAAGAAATCTAAGGAAAGGAGGAGTTTGTGCTGCATGTCAGCTTTCATGGAATAAGAACCATATATTGAATTAAATTTGGGATAAATATTTTGAATCTACCTTTTTTTTCAGCAAACATTCTTCAGATCTGTGAAAATGAGTATAATCTGATGTTAAGAGTAAGCCTCAAATAAAATCTTGGTTAGGTACTGAGCATTGAAAATGTGTGAATATTTATCTTATTGTGTTATTTATTTTACTAGCAATAATATTTATTTATTTGCTATTACTGCCCTGCACTACACTACATTTACTATCACTATTTACTACTATTGTGTTGTTAATATATTTACTGTCATTTTCTTTATTTTACTATTTACTGTGCTTATAATATAGACCCCTGAAAAACTGACTAGGCAACAGCAGTACATGTGATAATATCCCACAGAAATTACCCACATTAGACTTCAAAATCCAGCTACTAAATAGAGACTGCATCTCATTCCTCACACATTTGCATTGTTCATAACATAACCTCTTCTAGTACCTGTGAAATCATTTACTGTTTCTGGAAAGCTATGGAAGTGTCTATTCCATTGATTGTTCCCACAGACCTACTGCTTCTTCCAAGCCCAGAGTATATGCAAAATGGGAATTGGATTTACAGCATTTCTGTGTTGCCAGAGCATCTTCTTCACTGTAATCCCAATACCCTAAATTGTTCCTCTTAGTATATAGCCATCTATTATTTAAATTTCCCAATCTTTCTACAAGCAAGAACTCAGAAATCTCCGACAGATTGGTCTGTCTTTCTTATGTGTTCTCTAGTCTTATATAAATCCCCTTAGGAACATGATTGTTCTTGTACTTCCCAATGCACCTCACAAATGCTCATGCTTTAGGAACCCCCAATATCCCTTTTCTTTTGAATGACTGCTGCCCAAATTGTATTCCATGGGACCATTCTTTCTGAAGTTACATTTTACTGTTAAAATTAGGATATGAATCTTAATTCTAAGATGTCTCATTTCTGAGTTCCTATTACTTTCTTTAACTGTTCTTCTCTTAGCAGCTTGAACACCAGTCATTTATATCCATTTACTAACATTCTGCAAGAAGTAGATATATTTTATTTTTTAATTTCCTATGGTGTTTTTTTTTTTTTTTAATTTATGCCACACTTCTGAATTCATATATTGATCCAGTGTTCTCAGTTTTCCATCCCTGCTTGAGCACTTAAGTTCGCATTCCCTTGACCTTTGGTATCTTGGCCTTTGCACCAAAAAGAAACAAGAGAACAGTGAGATCTAAAAGCAAAGACATAAGAATATAAATATTAGAACTTTGTGAGGATAAAATATTCCAAATACTATAAAATCAGATATTGTCTTGTACAAACACTTGCTGAGTCTATTTAGGAGTCTCTCTAGACAAGGTTTTCCACTTTGAGAATATTCTAATACTTAGTTTTGCATTATATAGTTTTTATTTTGTTCTGGTTTTGTTGTAATTCATACATTCAATTAAAATTAAATATTTTGTCTCCTTATTTAATGCCGAAAATGCTGTGCTATACTGAATCATTTGTTGGTTATCTTTTTCAGAGAATGTATAAGTAGGCTTATAATGCTGTCTTTATATTCACAATGACCTTGCATTTTAGCTCTTTAAATAAGCACTTTAAAATATCAAATGGATGCACTACTTACTTAGGAGCTAAAAAATGGTGTGGAAGATCTTCTTAGATATAACAGTAATAACTATAAAACAAAGGTTGAAAGATTAAAGTCTTGGTACAATTACAGACCATCCACTAACCGCAAATGGAATCAGTCTTTCTTCCTATAATGAGGAGAAATTAGTAATTTTTATTTTCTAATCTTAGATGAATAGACTAACTTCACAAATTTTTGCCTACATCTATCTAGAGCATTTCTGCTTAAATTTCTACGATTATCCATAACTGTGTAACAATAATACTTATAAAAAAGTACAAAAAATGGTGAAAAAAATATTCTTAATAAAATTTAAGTTATTTAAGATGTTGTTCTAAATTATGAAATACATTAAGGAAGGAAAGCAACCAAAACTGGATTGAGACTATATAATATTTGAAATTCATTTATCACAAGACTGCTTCACATTTTTTCACTGAAAAATGTTTCAAATTTGTCTAGGAACAATTTATCAATTTACCGATTTAAAGTAACAGACAAATGAAACAGAATTTCTTGAAAAATTTCCTTCATAGAATCTCATGTCCCTGTTCAATGTTGGCACATATAATTCTGATATGCAAGATGCTGTAATGGGTAAAAAACAGCTGACGGTGTTCTCTAGCAAATTGTTTCATTTAAGTAAGTTTCATGTTTATTTCTTCCTTGGAGAATGTATTCCATCTGCTCAAATCCCATATACATGTCACTCTTCACAGGAAAAGTGTGTAGGAATGATAGTTCCCAAAGGTTTATTAGTCTGATGGTTAGAGTGCTGATCCAGGAGGTAGCATTTACTCATTCTAATCCTTAGAGAGCAGTTTAATTCACATCTCCTGCACTTACCCCTGGGTGGTTCTTTCTGGCTTTCTGGCTTCTCTATCTCTAGGTGTACGCTAGTTTGGCTTCGAACAGGCAGAGAGGGAGAGGTGAAAAGAGCTTCAGCCCATGTGATTAGGACACTTTCTAGCCATGACCTCAATGACCTCAGTGCCCTTGATACTGAAAAGGGCCTGAAGCTCAGGATTTTCTCCTTAGAGTAAAAGGGATCTGGGCAGTGAAGCAGACATATGAAGTGGTTAGTACTGCTTTCACCAGGATATCAATAACATCTGTGCTTTCAGGCTTCTCCATGGAATATATACAAGTGCCTGTGTGCCTAAAGTAGGATCACAGCAGATCTTGGCAGAACACAGCTACCAAAGTTCTTCAAAATAGTCTTTTGTAACTGGGTAAGGAAATTTCTTGGGAGCAACTTAATTTGGAGGGAAATGTAGGCTAACTAGATTTCTTTCCAAGTAAAATGCTGAAGTAATTTAAGCACAGTGAAGATCATTATATATTTTCTTTATAAAGACAAGATATTTAGAAACTAAAGCTACACAAAAATTCTTTTGCTAAAGAAAATACAGTTTAATGAATACTGCATCCTCTTGCATAGTAGTTCCAGCATGTCTTGTGTTTTGAAATATTAGAGGCTTCCCAAATTTATCCAATCTATTAACAAGGGATTGCAACACAATGAAAAACTAAAAACATAAATACACTTGAAATGTGATCAAAGTAACCTTGAAAATATAAATTATTTTGCCAGTAGAGTAATTATTATAATCAAAAGCCATTTCTAGTTCCCAGTTGGTCTGTAAAAGTTTTAAGCATTACATCAAGAAATCTTGACGAAACCATTGTAGTTTTTTAATCATTCAAATATCTTAGTGTTGGAATCAGTGAAGGTTTTCTCAACTCTGAGAAAGTTGCAATAGCACTGTAGTCATCATAAGATAGCCTTCTGAGAGCAGCCGTGGTACAGGTAAGGCATCTGGCAATTTCAAGAATTTCAAGAGTTACTGTGCAATAATGAAAAAATGCCTGTGTTTCAGAGAAAGTGAAAACTTTCTTAGTGTAGATTTGATAAACCTGAGACTATCTGGCCATTTTGTTCAGTGTGCTTTGTGGGTTTTTTTTTCTTTTTCTTTTAAAGTAATGATGAAAGATGGATCAAGAAGAGGTGTACTTTTAGTCAGAGAATGAAAGAGCTTAGAGTTTAAAAAGAGAAGACCAGCATAGCTGGGAGATAGAAGGGCTAGGCAACAAGCAGAATGAGCTGCATAATAACTGCAAAGAGCATATTAGCTTCACATACATGTATTGCTTAATTTGGAGTTGCCAAAATGAAGAAAATTTAACCATAGACAATTGTGAAAGAAGAGAAGACACTGAGACAAAGATGATCTAAGAAAGAAAAGATCCTTCAAGTTCATGAGAAATTCCTATACTCCTAATTATATTATTAGAACTTTCTCTTCTCTGCTTGTTTGCTATATTCTTCCAGTCTGTTCATCATACACCAGTTCAATTTTATTTAATACCCGTCCTTCTTATTTGTTTTCTCTTTTTAAAGGGAGATGGAGTTAGCTTCATTACACCAATATATAGTCAATTTCCTTTGGGTTGGGTTCATTTTTTTATATAGTATTATAGTTAGAAAGTAATTTCTAAGGCTTAATAAAGATTCTGCATGTCTTCTTCATCACATGAAATTTCATCATGTGCTCTAATCTGAGTAGGTTGATAAACTCAAAAACCTTTCCAGTGAACATGTGCCCAGTTTCAGATACGATAACTAATATATGGCTTGATATCAAGATACTGTGAAACAAGATAGAATCCAGAGGAATAACTATGAATTAAAATTGTAATGTGTGAGGAAATCCAGTGGGCAGCCACCACTGAGTATTTTTCTATATGATATTTTATTTCAAATATAATCAAATTTAGATAAGTAATACCTATCTCGGCAAAATAGATGGCCTGGTAAGACTACAAATAAATGTGAATAATCATTGAGTGTGTTATTAAATGCTTTATCAACCAATGTTTGACCCTTTTCTGGTGAAAATGTTAATTCTCATTTATTGTTGACAAATGGAGAATACAAACCTGTAGGGCTGACTTCTCATATATTTATCATAAAGACTAGGATGTTTTTATATATAGTAAATCTGAAAAACTCAAAATATAAAATATTTCCTTTTCAGTTACATGACTCATTGCTAATCAGGAGCCAGCTCTGATATAAATCATGTCTAATTCTTCTAATCCTGTGCAGTAATTTGAAGATATGCATGTGGAACATATGCCTGAAGAAATACATGCAGTATTGATAAAGAGAAAAAAAATCAGTCTAAAAAATATATATATTTTTGATAGTATATCAAAGGTGTCGCATGTGTTGATTATGTGTAAGTATCCCAGAGCCAGCTAGCCAGATGGTAATGGTATGTCGCCGCCTATAACCATGATAAAATTATGAAAAGTACATTTGTTTGTAGTTCTGCTTTCATTAAGACTTGTTTGTATTCTTGTGGTCTGCTGAAGCATAAGAGTAGGCTCAGACATTGCCTTTATCTGTTAAGAGTCCTCACATTCATGATTTTGACAAAATAATGCAGGAGGAAATATATTAGTCACCTAAAGTTATATATCAAGTTTAGATTAGTGGAATAAGTTTTTTATGTGGTCGTTTTGAAATTGATCCTACATATTTTAGAGTAGCAATAATAGTACCCTGGACATACCTGGTGCATTTTTTTTATATTCGAAGGCTCTTGACTAAATTCAATTGAATTCATATGCATTAGATGGTTAAAGTTAAGTGAGATGAATCTTCTCTTATCTTTATAAAAGTTTATTTAAATGAGTGACTGCTTACTAACATGATTACCTCTGCCTATTAAAACTTACACATATTAAATTTCTGATAGTATAGTCAAACAGTATTACTCGGAATTGATGGTCTTAAAGGTCTTTTCCAACCATAATGATTCTATTCTACAGTAAAAGAATATGATGGTTAATATCTCTCTAGTATAGATTGCTAACTTTAAAGATCAGTTGTCATTGTTTTGCTTGCATAGTCTGATAGTCATTTTTTGGAAAACTGATATGGGTATCAGTTTTGAATCAGTTTAAAATATATACCTTAATTAAGAATTTATTGGGTTTTTATAAATAATTATGTAGCAGTAGTTTAAAATATAATGCAATACTGTGTTTTGTACTCTGTCTGGCTACTACAAATTTGCAGTGACAGTGATTGAGCACAGAATACAGAGCTGGTTAATATGCAAAGATCACCTCCTCCAAGCTCAAGAACAGTGGCTCCTAAGGAGCAAGCAGTTTAACAAAGGGGCAGGATATCTGTATGGATAAACAAGTAGCTCCTGGCAAAATTCCGACAGAAGAATGAAGTGTACAGGAGGTGGGAGCAGAAACAAGACATTTGGTAGAGATGTCTGTGCACAATGGTGCAGAGTCTGGTTGGAGGCCTGTAGAAAGGGGTGTCCCCCAGGGATCAGTCTTGACTGCAGACTTCTTCAACTTATTCATCTTGATTTCTAGTAGTCCCTTCCAACTTCAAACATTCTCTGATTTTATGACATACCACATTCACACCACTTTATCAGTAGGTAAACTGCCTTTGGGATAATTCAGCACGTTCTTAGCTATGGAAGGTCAATCAAGCAGAATATATCTGGCATTTATTAGTGTTAATAAACATCATTTAATTATCTAACTGTAAATCTACAACAGTTGTCGTAGTTGGGTTTCTCAAGTGTAGATTTATTTTGATGAGCTGAACAGTTAACTAACATGCAGCCCAAGGCCAAATGTAATTTTGTTGTGACAGATAAATTAGTCAAATCCAGTTCTGAATTGTACCAACACAGTCATACTCTAACCAAAGAGAATAATTGCTAAGCTCACTCTAAAATAGGCATATATAGCCTAGTCAGTTGAATTAGCCTCTAGACTGCCATGACTGTATTGATTTTTTTCCTTTAATTATGATGGATGTTGGATACCTAGCTGAGTTTAGGTGTCTTAATCTTGAATTGAATGTCTTCTAACATTTCTTTTTATTCCAGAAACATGCTAAAAACTTACATTTCTTTCTGTGAAGATGCTGACATTAACTGTTTTAGGTCTGTAAATCTAGACAATGGACATCTAATTCTGAACAGATCATTTTCCACCTTTTCATTCCATTTAATTTAAATGCCAATGTTGCATGTAAATTTGCTGTGTCTAGAACTTTCTTACATGAAAGTAGTGCTTATAAACAAATGCATGCACACACACCTTAAAAAAAGTACTATAGATGTTGATTTTTAAATCAAGTAGAATGTTGTACTGCTTAGAGATTCCTTGTCTCAAAGACAGAATATGACTAGAACAATTTCCAAATAAGTCCCTGGTGTTCTTTTCTATGAAGTTGATTTTGTAGGAGAAAATTTTTTGGGTCAAAGTTTGGATAGAAGTATTATATCCCAAATCTATCTTAGGCCTGGCCATTTTGACAGGATCCAGCGCAGAGATCAGAAATTCCACACAAAGATTTTTTTCCTGGGTCAATTATTAGAGACAAATGCAAAAACTGCAAAAATCTGAGGCATTGTATTAGAGACAATTATGTAGAAAGCCAATTGCATTAGTAGGAATTGAGAAGGAGCTTTTACTGAAGCTACATGAGGATCAGTTGCACAACATAGAGGGTTTCCAGTTCACAAGTAGTGACAAGTTAAGTCATTTGGATGGAATTAGGTATAAACCAGTTCTCAGAAAGTCTGGTGGCAGGCTGATGAACTTTGAGGTATGGCTAAGGGGACAGATGCAAGAGAAAACATAAGGAAGATCGTTGATGAATACTGAATTTTTAGAACAAGTAAAGATATATTTTGATATACACAGAATGGGTTTTCTTCTTTGTCTCACACAGTTCCTAACAAGGTAAAATGCTCTTGACAACCTTCCACCATAAATAATAGATTGCATTGTACTTACACAATGTACATTTTTATACCATTTTAAAAAAATATATGGTTATATAGAAAAGAACATTCCTATTGTAATTCAGCGTTATTTGTCTCATCACTTCTATGTTGGTTTTGTTTTCACTAACATCCTATCAGAATATGAGAATTTTAAGATGATTCTTACTGATGCTTTGCCTTCAAAATATATGGATCCCATCAGGAGACAACTCATCCACTGTAACCTTAGATATTTGCTGTATAGACCCACTACCTTACACTCTGTGTAGGGCACTTCTAGAAAAACATTTTTCTGATCTGCTTTACACACCTACTCCAAGATGAGAAGACCTGTTTAGAAATGCCTGTTTCTCTTTATTGCTCATACAGGGAAGGAAAGATGATTAGCTTACAGATGTCTAAATACCTAAATTTGGGCAGATGCTCACTTCCCCTCTCATCCATCTGCTACAATTAATATCTGATTCAACCACAAACTTAGATGTAGAACTAAATTGTTTGCGGTGGCTGTTTAATTAGATAACTTGCAAGGTGACATGTGTGAAATTCCAAAATGTAAGCAGTTTAATTGAGAATTTCCCATCATTTGATAGTGCAGTGCATTTAATCTTCTGTTAATGTTTTAAATACATTGGTCTTTCTGGCACATCTATCCTTCTTGAATTGTGATTTTTTTTTCGGTTTATTAAAATGTGCTTTGAGCTTTCCCCCACTCCCATCAGTGGATCTTTCAATCTCATCTTTCAAGCACTTAAGAATCTCATGAGAACGCTTCATCACCCTGGCATAAATAACAACAGAAGTTTAAAGTATGGCACTACTGATTGGTTGAAAGTGCAGCTTTTGAACACTCAGAGCTATTGTGCTTGCAACATGATGAATGCACTTGTGGATGTCTTTGTGTCTAGTGGCCATAAACTGCAGTTAATGGTTGAATTAATCTATGGTAAATGAATAAGATCGTTTCTGAGTGTCCCAGGCAATAAACTATATGTAGCATTTTTTTATGTTTAAAGTAGCAGTCAGAATTCAAGCAAGTACATGTGCCAGCTCTCAAAATATATAATCATCTTGTATGAACAAAAGGACTCACTCTTAAGGCCCTTATTTAAAGAGTGTGAGAAATAAAAAACACACTGACATCCAGTTAAGCTTTACATTTCTTATAGTTTAGCATGTGTTTTTTTTTTTTCACCTACTTGCTATAAAAAATTAAAATTACACTGATTTTTCTTCATTAGAGGTAGCAAGCTTGTAAATCTCGCTGAATTTTGTTTCCTTTTCTTAGTTCAGTGGTGGTATTCTTTTCTTTTTGTCCAAACAAGTAAGCAAAAATCAATCTGAGAATGAGCTGAAAGAGGCTGGGGAAATCCTACCTGGAGAGTTAAGTAACTTTAAAACAGATGATCAATTTAGTAGGCTTCCAAATCCAGAGAGAACCAAATTAAAATCTGTGTGTCTCAGTTTCCATGAATGCTCAAGGAAGAAGAAAAAAAAAAAAAAAAAAAAGAGGACAGGGAAGCATACATAATAGACACTACTTGGTCTTTCTTGCCTCTATTTTCCTTCTCCATTCTTCCTGAGCTCAAAGGAGGACATACGCTTACTTGCGAGCTTTCAAAGTTTAGTCAGTGCTAGTTGATTTTTCTGTTACTCTGTTGCCTAAGAATTGTCTCCAACATACCTGCCAGAAGCAAAAAAGCAAACAAAACCCTCCCAGCAACATTCAGCGATCTCTGTCATTGGCTTTAACACACATGCTATCTGACACTGTTTGGAGCAATCCAGGATCTTCTCATTCTACCCTGGGTTTCTGTTACAGTTTTTGCTTCATTCATTGACAGTTCGGTGGCCCCTAGCCAAACTCGCCACAAAGCATGAACTGCAGAATCAGTCGCTTAGTAGCCTGAGCGAGTGCCAGCATGAAAATCTGGGATAGCAAAAACTACTCATAGATTTAATACTTGCTGCTATTTCTGTACAGAGGACAACATTTCAGACAGATGGCATTATATGTCACCTATCATGAGAATTCCAAAGAAAAATATATTAACATTTTTGCTCAAAGTCATTATCACGAACCAGTGACTATATTGTCTTGTGCTTTGATTCTCAGTACGATACCACTGATAACACAAATAGCTGTGGCTGGTTGAATTAGCAAGGTTGTTGAGCATTGCTGGCTGCTGCATCATAGTGCTGCATGACTATGAAAATGACTGAGTGACAGAATTTGTTTCCTGTCCATTTCTTAAGACGCTTTCCACTTTTAGACTGATGTATAATACAAGGTTCTTTTTCTGTCTTATTTCTATCGCAGGATTTCATGTATCCCACTATGGTGGGTTTTTTTGCTTGGTTGGTTGGTTGGTTGATTAGTTTTTTTGGTGATGAAGTTTACTGAACTTAAATTAATGTTCCTATAGAAGCATTTCAGTTGGATTTGGTCACCAGTCATGGTGGACGACAAGTTGACCATGAGGCAGCAGTGTACCCTCGTGGCCAAGAAGGCCAATGGGATCCTGGGGTGCATTAAGAGGAGCATCTCCAGCAGGTCGAGGGAGGTGATC
>JAWLRI010001049.1:914349-951124 GCA_034781795.1 Crypturellus tataupa | reverse complement strand
GCCAAGAAGGCCAATGGGATCCTGGGGTGCATTAAGAGGAGCGTCTCCAGCAGGTCGAGGGAGGTGATCCTACCCCTGTACTCAGCCCTGGTGAGGCCACACCTGGAACACTGTGTCCAGTTCTGGGCCCCACAGTACAAGAGGGATGTGGAGCTGCTGGAGAGAGTCCAGTGCAGGGCCATGAAGATGTTCAGGGACCTGGAACATCTGCCCTATGAGGAGAGGCTGAGGGAGCTGGATCTGTTCAGCCTGGAGAAGAGAAGGCTGAGAGGGGACCTGATCCGTGTCTATAAGTAACTCAAAGGAGGCAGTGAGGAGGATGGGCCCAACCTCTTTTCACTGGTGGCAACTGACAGTAATAACGCACATAATAAAGGAAATTCAAGTTGTCAAACAACAGGTTAATGTTTACATTATAGTCTAAACATTCACCTTTAAACTGTGCATCATATTTTGCTAATATTTCTCAAAGAAACCTTCCAGATAGTACGAATGTGTGTATCATCAATGGAGGAAAGTTTGTGAGTTTAAGTGAACTAGTATTTGCTGAATGGATTAGAGATGAGAATCTGTTAGCTTCTGTTGGCACCACTACAGGTCACTTCCTAGCAAGTGGCTGACTCAGCAACACTGTTATTGGCTCTGAAAGAGCTGTAGGGCCTTTCCTTGGCACAGTGTAGATATCATAGAGGCAATATCAGACTAAAAGAGTGAAGTTTGAACAATTGCTAATTTTTAACACATACATTTACAATTCTTACGTTAAATAAACGTTTCTTCATGAATTTAACCTGAATGTTTGAAGTAACCTTTCAGGAGGACATCATTTAAGAAACATTTTCAAGTCTACTTAAAAAATGAGCATTAGGGAAATTAAATGATGAGTTAAAATTTTATTTCCCCTTCTTTAAATTGCACATCACTTCATTGACCACTGTGTTTTTAAGAAAGATGGAGTAGTAAAAGACATTTAAAAGTATTAAATATTTTTGGATGTCGTGATTCCTTGACTATCTTACTGACTTGTAAGAAGAATTCTGGGACTTGGCAAGTAAGGGAAAATGTGTACATCGATAAGCAGAGACCAGGACCCGTTGTTGGCTGACTTGGTCAACAGAACAAGACTATGGTATGCAGTCTGGAGGAGAGATATTTTTCTTTTTTTTTTTTTCCAGGTAGCAAAGATTACACTCCTACATATCATTGTTATTATCATTCATCATTTTTTTTATAACAATGTCTTATTTTGAATGTCTGTTCAAGCATGACAGTTTTCCAAATGGCCCCTATCTCCGAATAATAGTAGTTGACTGTTCTCATGGCTAGCTTGTTTAGCAATGTATTTATATAGCAATATCACAAAAAATGTTAAAAATGCTAAGTCAGCAAGATCTAAACAAAACATTAGAAATAATGTTTCAATGGAGACACATAATATTCTGACCAAAATTATTGCAGGATTTTTCAATATTTATTTTATATCAATTTACAAAAAAAAAAATCCTTTTCTGTTAAAAATAACTTTTTATCTTGTAGCTTGAATGCAATATTTTATATGTGCTTATGCAAGTTGTTGTAATTTTAGGGATATTTATATTTTGTTTCTGTTACTTATCATTTAATTTAGGCAATGCAAATTGTGTATTGCCTCTAAGTGTTGTGTAAATTGCCTCTAAACATCTCAGTTATCTTTGAATATTTAATATTATGAAAAATTATAAACACCTTTTAAAAAAGAGAAGTGAACTCTTTCTATTGCTGTTAGTTTTAAGCATGTAACCTGCTTTCAGTATTTACTGCAGTTAAATGTATATTTTTTTTTGTCATTAGGTATTACGAAGTGTGAGATTGCTCCTATTTTGTTCAAAATGTATGACAATTAACACATTTCTGTTTGTAAACCTATTTACTAGTTCTATCAACACTTAATACATTGCTCAAAAGGTAAATTGTTTGAGAACTTTGAGAACATTTATTATTCTTTACCATCTGACAAAGTCCTGTGATTCTTTTTGCATAATTTGGTATATTTTGCAGAATTACATAAAAATCTATATGCAAGTATTGCAATTCCAACTACCTATATCCTGCCAAAACTGGGGCTTAAGCAGAATGTAGACACCTAGATTTGAAAGAGAAATTCGGAATCCTGTCCTGAAACACTGCCTACTCTGTTAACAGTTAAACTAAGCATCAACACTTGTGTGTGCTCAGAGCCATTCTGGTCCAAGAGGATGGGCACTTCCTCCCACCTTCCCTCTGATTTAGAATCAGAGTGGGATGAAACCCAAGCTCCACCTAGATCGCCTTGATGCTCTTTTAAGCAAACTCAGACTAAATTTAACACATTGATCATATAAAATTCAGCAAAGAACAAAATATCAATGCTCGTTCTCACCATTGCCATTTTGCTCCTCTGATCTGTAATTGACAAAGTCAAGTGCATTTCAGAAGAAAGGCCAGAGTTTTCGGCCTTTCCCAGATTGACTTGATTCAATTCTTGGACCATAGACTAAACACTACAAAGAAAAGAGTAAGGTGATGCTCTACATGTCAGTAAGAAGACATTACTTATTTATTTATTTATTTATTTTTATTTTTATTTTTTTCTGATGTTACTAAGAAGATTCTCACAGAGAGGCTGGGATAAGTGATGAGTTACAACTACTCATTCGTCCTTTCCCCTTCTTTACAGCTTCTCAAATTATTCATTAGTTACCTCCCAAATTTTAAATAAACCAGCAGATTTTGTTTGCCTTCCAAGATGGGGTGGCAACCTCTAGCAACTTTAGAGCAAAAAGCTGATCACCTCAGATGCCTCTCTCGTGAGGGTGGGCAGTCAGTTAAGAATAGAAAGCTTTTACTGATAATAAAAGTGCTCAAGACTCAGCCCATAATGGGAGACACATGTGTCCGTTTGAGCAAGTCTGTTTTCAAACAAAGCTGTCTAGCATTTTCTGTTTCATAAGCTGTTATGGTTGGCTAGCTTCTAGGAATGATAAAAGCCAACTGCAGAGACAAATCAAAAGAACAGCTGATGGGATCAGTTTCAGTGAACTGGGATTCCTATACTTTTCAAATGATTCTGTGAAGGAGAGTATCTTCTGTCCATTTTCTACTCTCAAAATTGGAGAGACAGCCTTAGTAAAAAAAAGTACAAACCTTACTCCGGATGAACAGGAGTGAGTACTGGAACACTGTGTCCAAAATGAGGGGGAATAACGAGGGTAAAGGACCCTCTGAATGCAGCTGCAATTTTTATCTTTTCCTGTAAGTTCAGTGTTTTAGAGCAAATCTCTTTTGATGCAACTTTTTAATATGCACAAACTGTGGGACAAAATACAATTATCTGCACAAATGGAGAGTTCATGCCCTCAGCAGGATGATGTTAGTTTGGGTCCTCAAAGGGATGTTGCTGGTTGGAGGTACATTGCAATGGCATTTTAAACATTACTCCTATCTTGAGTCAGTGCTGCACTTACAGAATCAGCTATCAAAACATTTGCTTTCTACTGTGATGTATGTTCCCAGTGACACAAGAAGCATAAGCGGTAAAGAGAAATAATAATAATAATAATAATAATAATAATAATAATAAACTGTGAGGTGTTCTTGTTATTCTTTATTTTCTTTTATTCCAGTATTCAACCATTTATGTATAAACAGACAGGAAATGCTCTGTAACTTGGATAGGAGCCATCCAGGATGTATTTAGCATGTTACTAGTTACCTAAGTATTTGTGAATGCATTGTCTTATTTTATGTATTTCTATTCTGTATCAGTGAAGAATTCATGGAGTACTTTTTTTTTCCTAAAATTAGTATATACATAAGCAAAATATTTTATAACTAGACTTTAAAATTTACATAAGATTTTTAAATTCGTCTATGGTTTCTACATATCAGATTTCCAGAACATACTCCTCATCTCTGCAAATTAAAGGGCTGCGAATATGGACACTTAGATCTTGATTTAGTTAAAATTATCCCCTGCAGCAGTGGGTGGGTATCATTTCTTCACAGCTGAGAATGATTTTCATAATTGTGCAGCACTCAGCAGCTGCAAAATCCCTGAGGAGGCATCTTGCTCTGCTTTTGGAAACAGGGTGAGTTTTCCTGTCCATCTGCCCTGTGCAGCCTGACCCCTCGTGGCTCTCACATTGATCTGTGCTGGGGACGCTCAGTTTCCCCAGCTTCTTGGATATCTGCACTTCTTATGGCTGGACTCAATGACCTTCAAGGTCTTTTCCAACCATAGTGATTCTATGATTCTTCAGAGTAAATATGTGAGGAGCATAACATGTGTGAGAGAGGGCTGCTAGCAACTGGCAGATGCATGGGGACAAGCACGATGGGCCTGCAGGATGCTTGCTCCCTTGCTGCAGCTCCAGTAAGGGAGATAATTTATATTTTTCCTGAAATGCTGCCATCTGGTAGCCCTTTAGACATGGGGGCCATTACACTGTATTTTCCTTTAGTGCCCAAGAGTAATGAGTCGTGTATTACTAATTTTAGCAGAGATAAGAAATCAGGAAAATATTTACCTGCTTTACAATCTGGCTTATTTCCAAGTAAAATGTTATTCAGATCTTTCCATTAAACATTAAGCAGATATTTAAAAGCACTGAAGATAAACCTATCTTCATATAAATTCACACATCTATTTCTCTGAAAAGAGCCCAAAGAACTTTTAAATAAGGCTGACAGAGTCCTCTGATAAATGCAATAAAAATATAGCATTACTGGCTTTTTATCAAATTTTAAAATATCAACTTCTTAATGTTGATGATTCAAAGATATGCTTAAAAATTAAATATAGCCTTATTTCTAAGAAAATTATTATTTTTCCAAGAGTTTTGACTCATATGATCCAACTCATTTTAAATTACATGAACTGAAAATGCTGTTGTTAACCACATAAAAGAATTTGACTTATTTTAACAAAGACAATTACTTCTGATGAATGTTAATATCAGAAAGGATAAAGCTATCCCACAAGAATGACATTTAAGTGTAATTATGAATGACAAAATCATTGCACAGTTTTTGTTTTGGGTATATATAGGCATATATTACTTGACCAAATGCAGATATATTCCTAAATTTGTGCATGTATATTCGTTCATATGCCTTGTGAAAATTTCTGCGTGTTCTGTATATCTGTGAGGGTCCTAACAATTTCTCATTGAAATTTAGTTGTCCTATATACTGAAAAGATGTATTCATCAGTCCTAAAATGGTGCTATATCTGTGACAGCATTTGTAAAATTCAGCAAGGAATCAATGCCAGGCAAGCGTGGATAGCTTAAAATTGAGAAGATAACCAAAATTTCAAATTTACATTTAAAGTAATATATGCATAACTCAGATTTCTAACTTTGGGCTTTATACATACATTGGAATCTTGGATTAGACATCTTAAACAACTATGATATATTTTAAATGTAAACAGATGTTATAGTCTACAATATACATTAGTTATGAAATGGAAATATTGATAGCATACTCTTAGTTGGTAACTTGGAAACAACAAAATTATTTGAGTAGCAAAATGAAATGCGAGCAATGTAAATCACCTAATCCCATCCTTAGTATATTAAATTGCTATTTTGTCATCTCTACAATATCAAATGTATGCTTAGAGTTCAGCAAAAATGTGTATTTAAGAAAAATTAAATAGAATGACAAGCAGATATAGGTGTGCATGCTGATAGATGAATTTGCTATTAATATTTTGAGTAGTGTGATTGTATACTGTAAATGACATTAAACATGATTGAGATATATTTAATGCGTTTATTAACTTTAAATTGCAATAATAAAGTATTAATGCAAATATTCTAGTCAGTTTAACAAAAATGAAAATATACTATTAATATATAAATAGCTAAGAGAAAAAAAAAGCAAAACTCAGCTGCCAAGCACTCCAAACACATGAAATAACCGCTCACATTATAAAATTATTACTCACAATTATAATTCAAGCACATATTACCAGGGGGGTGAATGACACTATAATCTTTGATACTCAAAAGAATTAAAATATTTATACTGGCATCAACATACCTAAATATTATTTACACAATACACATTCATGAGCATCTTGAAGCTTACTATTAATATTAATATCAATCAATGAAATTATACTGTTTGTCATTCTCTGTTCATTGTGTTAACGAACATGTCAGAGTACTAACATGAAGTGACTTAGGCTTAGGAAGTGCTGAGGAAGATATATACTCTCCCCGTAAACACAGTTTTATTCAAAATAAAGAAGATGGAAAATTGCTTGAGAGCAAATATATCTCCGATATAGAAAGAAGAGCAACAGTTTTCTGAGTCATGTCAGGTAAAATAAGTAATGGGATACGTGAGTGAGGATAAGGGAACACAAAGGAGAAGTTTCAAGAGAAAGATCAAAAAGGAAAATATAGCAATGATTTGAAACTCCAGAAAACAGATCACTGCTGCAACTCAATGGAAAAAGTCTGTAACAGTGGCACACAGCAAATATGCTTCACAGAGGAGTATTTAAGGAAGAAAGGCAATAGCATGGAGAGTGGCATGAAACATTAGCTAAATTATTGCTTTTTTTCATATAGAATGAAAGGAGACAGACTTATAAACCTCGTATTCTGAAGTCAGAAATCACCCATCATTTGGAATTTTAGTTCAAGATAATACAGAAAAATATGCAACTCTCTGAACATAGTGTAATTTTAGTGTTTCATTCTGCAATATACATTTGCCAGAATAGGTAAATGTTAAAATACTAGCTATCATATCATTTAATTTTGATATTGTATATTATGAGAGCCCTAGTAGCTTAACTGAGTGGCATATTCCTATGACAGTTCATTTCACACTACAATCTTCTTTGTATACTCTAACCAATGCTTGTTTGTATCTGGAAGTTAGATTTATGTTTTAGATAATGAAAGAAACGGTCAGCTGAAAATCAGAACCAAAGAGGAAATAATGCTTTATGATCAAGATAATGCTTTGGATTGTGCTGAAAAATTAGAACTTACATGACGAAAAAGGAGTTTTTCAACTTAAACTTTTACTGTTTGGCTAAAAACAATGTTGAACTGAATTATGAGCTGAATTGTGAGCACAGTAAGATGATAGGCATATCTTCTCAGATTACCCTCACAATTTCCAGAGTACCCAAGTCAGTTTATACAAACTGTCTCTGAAGTTTCTTTCTAAGACCATAACTTTCACTTTGTCTCAGTAAACCTTTTACAGGATCCCCCATGCAATTTTTGTAGCAACACACTGAAAACATCAGTCTTTAATTCTTTAAATTTGATCAGATATTGGACGTTGAGACCTCTGCTATCATTTACATGAATAAAAATGGAGATCTATAACACCTATTTTGTATTACAAAAGCAAATGCTCAGAGAAGTGTTTCAGGTTACCATAACAGAATTACTTAAGGTTGTATTTCTTCATTAGTCTTAAGACACTGATCATTTCCTGAAAGAATCTGAGGCTGGGGCAGCAGGGACAATCATAACTGTCATTGAATTTGGCTCCTGGAAACTTTTGTTTTGTTTCTTCTATTCTTTAGCTAAATTTATTAAAATTGTATTTGAAGATGTCCTGTTTGTTTGCTTGTTATTGTTATTCATTAACAGTTTGGCTTTTTTTTCAAATAGTTTGGAAAATTTTTATCTGATCTCTAATGATCCAAAAGGTACTTAATTGACTTTAGTTTTCCCAAATCATTATCCTCTAGGCTTCAATGATTCATTCCCAGAAAAGAACTAGCCTAAGCCTTGATTATATTAATGAATACGGGACATGGGTAAATAATTGTATTCCAGCTCTCTGGTGGAGTGCAGTGGTACATAAGAAGCAAGAAAACACTGGGTATTCATATTTCAGAAGGCAATCCTCCATCTCCTGACTTCAGGACCTCTAATTAGAAAATTTACAAATAATAATCTGAATCACCTGAAAATATAAAAAATATGAAAAATAAGCAACAGAGTTGAGCTTGTGATCCACTGTAAAAAACATGAAGTGAGGAGGGTAAGAGGTATGGAAAGAAGCAATAACTAAAGAAAAGTAGTATATGTTTAAATTAAAAAGAACTTGCCATTTGGATATAATCTCAGCCTGCGTAATGGGGAGATTTCATTTTCCTTCTCAAACAGATCTTTAAAATGACACATGGAAAGGGCAGAATAGTCAGGGGAAAAAAAAAAAAAAAAAAAAAGAAAAAGGAAAAAAAAAGTCCAAAAATATACAAGGTGACCTACAAAATTTGCTAGAGCAAATAGCGTGAGAAGGGCTCCCCCGCGAGGTTGCCGTTGGCTGACGCTTTCGTGCTGGCCACACAAGGTTACTGTAGTTCCCTTCTTTGGATGCTGCTCAGATCCTCCAGCCCGCAGCGCAAGGTTTGCATCCAAAGAACTGAGCGTCTATTCACATATCAGGAACAGCAGTATTGTTATTTTGCTGCCTTCATGGTTTTCCCTGTGCCAACCTGGCAAAAAGCTATAGAACTGAAACAGAATGACATTTGGCTTCCTTGGTAATCCTGACAGAGTAGGCCCTGTCCCGGGAGTCTCACTTGGAGCATTGCTCGCCTGTGTTCAGGAAAAGAAGCGGAGAAAAACAACCACCCCTCCAAAAGAAAGTAAATTGTATTCCACGCAAGCATTGCGTGTTGGGAGGTAATTTTTAGTTTTCCACAATTTTTGTATACCATTTTGAAAGATGCTTGCACAATTTTTGGCCAGGGACTTGGAAGTGTTTGAATTACTGTAAAATTATCTGCATTAAATAGATAGATAAAACATCTAAAAATAGATAATATGTCACAGATGCAGTCCTGCATGTAAACAGTATTTTTATAAATAGTTATACAAGAGTACAGCTCTAAAAACTGCCAGATTGTGAAGTAATGTTAAAATGTTTGAAAATACATTAGGATATTTGTGCTACATATCTTGATAGATTTCTTTCCAAGTATCAATTTATTGTGAACTTTAGATGGATAATTTTACATAATGTTTTCTAGAAATTTCTAGCATTTTGATAACCTTTCTTAAGTCACTGACTGCATATTTCTTAGTTAAGGGGAACACACTGCACTGTTACTATTGCCCTATATTTTTGCATCTGTTTTGAAGGAAGTGTGGAGGATGCCTTCCACAGAGAATTTTCTGAAATATAATTGTTCCTCAGCTTCTTTTGGAAAACTCTTTTTTTTCCTTCATTTTTCTTCCCCCCGCCCTTTTCCTTTTTTTCTAAACAGTTGCAGCAAGGTATTACCTACTTTTCTTTCCATGTTGTATCTTGATATTTCATGAAGATCCAAGGGCAGCCATCTGCAAGGTGATGCAAGCCATCTGCATGGGAACTTAGTAGTGTTCAGCAATCTTTCTTAACCGAATTTAGGTTAGTGAATTAAACATATCCCATGCAGAGAAAACATGGTGTGGAATTATTTAGAGGCAGGAGGTTGTAGCTGAGACTAGGAATGGATAAAACTGACACCCCAAAATGACCAACTTGACACTAGTAGACACAAACTCACTTTTTGCTCAGAGTCCAATTCATGTAAACTAATTTAGATATCTAAAATCCAGTCATCCAAGTCTAACCTAGTTATCCTGAACTCCTGAAAGTGCTCTTTTAATCCTAAAATAGGTGTCTGAAATAGAAAGGATTCGTCTCTGTAGATATCTGTTTCGTTATATATGCTAGCAGCCTATAGATACCATCTTATATTCCATGCTTGGAAGATTAAATTGCATCAGATATTAACCATATTTACAAATGAATGAATACTTCTCTAGTAAGGAGCTTCCAGTAATTCTCTTTTAGATGGCAAAGCTCTGTTTCATTTCTGTTTTACTGGCCATCAGTGGACTCTGATAAAATGGACACAGTCTTTTTACTTCTAGAGTTAGTGTTTATGGCTTAGGGATATCTGAGCAACTCCTGCCTAAATACACCTGTGGGCAATACAGAAGATGCCCGTGTCACTGAGCTATACAGTAAGTGCCAAATGCTGTCTCTGGATAAAATCTCAGTGCTAGTGATGTGGAATGAAAGAGTTAGGAACTCTTAATTATGCAAAGTAGATAACGAACCTTATCTACTTTATCTGTTGTTATCTGCAAAGTATGAGTAAATAAATGACATGAATTGCTAATAAGACACAGGTCTTGTAATTCCCTGGATCATTCTCTGAAGGCTTTTCTTTAAATGGCCTGACATTTGCCACACACTGCTATTCAGCTGTTTCATCCTTGAGATCTCTTAGAACACAAGGGATTATACCACAGAACCGTAGAACCATATTATACTATATACTATATGCTATACAATCCCTGTTAGTTGATCTAGTCAATTTCTTAATCTTGTTCTGCAATCTATTCTATAGTTATTTCAGTTTTGGATGGCTCCTCTGATGAACCCCAGGCCCAAAATGGTACTGAGGTGGAAATCTCCCCCATTTTTTTTTTCTCCCAATGAGAACACTAAGGCCAAGCAGCCCTTTAGCTTTTGCTAAATGCCTTCAATGTCTGCAATTGCATGTCCTTTCTAAGTGGTCTTTTTATAAACTGATCATTAACAGGACCTGCAGACTCTGGGAGGTTGTCTGATCTTCAGGTGTCTGAGAAATAATAAAAAAAAAAATGTATTATTACTTCTGATTCTTTTTGCCAGCTATCTTGATAGATTTCACACTCATTTTTTAATCTGCCATATCTGCCAGAGTTTATGATCTTTTCTATTTTCTCCATTTACCCTTAGCTCCAACTTTTTTGAGATATGTCTTCATGCTTCTAATAACCTCCTTCACCTTGCTGGTCAGCCATGCTTTTCAGGCTTTTTATCCTTTTTCAGTGGTGGGCAATGACACTGTTTCCAATACCGTGTCTCTATGAATACTCCATGCTGCCAGTAAAGATTCAATTCTCCTAGCTACCTCTTTCAGCTTCTTTTTAACAAGCTTTCTCTTTTTATTACACATTCCTTCTTTCTGAAATTAAGCAGACTCCTAGAGTTTTCAGCCTCTGTTGCACCTGCATTAATGTTGAATCTAAGTACATTACAGTAGAAATATCTACACTTAAGGATACTTAGCAATAACAATGGATTTTTACCTCCTCCATAAACACCATTTAGTAACAGCAATATAGTATAGAAGAATGTTACTTCATCATGTTAATCTAGTCTTGCACAAACTGAGCATTTTCCATAGCTTTCCATAGCTTTTCCTTCCTTTATGTGTCAAGTGAAATAATATGCCATTGTACCTCTCTGTTTAATTTTTTCCATTATAACCTCATGTCACTGATGATTACTGGAAGATTGAATGACAGACTCATTAATGGTCAAGTTCAGATCTTTCTGCCAGGTGAGATGTGGTGAGGAAACAGTCCTGACAGAGTGACTGTTACCCTCCTGTATTTTCCTTTCTGAAACTAATTACATCTCCTCTGCACACACCATGATTTCTAAGACTTCTGATCCCTCTTTTTCACTTTTGATTATAGTTTTCAATTTAGTTTTAGCTTAACAGCCTGTCAACTAAATTCTCTGGCATGTACTTGAAGCTTGAAGCACTTTGAGCTTTGGTTATCTATTGGAATGGTCAGCAAACAGCTGAATTGAATAGAATTCAACCACTGTCCAAATACATGAGCTGAAAGATATGTGATTGAAAAACTTAAGCACCCTTTCAGTCACCTGAATACTCGTGTTCATGAGCATTAGAATAAATAGCAGTATAATGCAACAAAGCAGCAAGTAAATTGACAGGAAAAAATAGCTTTTTCAATAATCCAATTTTCCTAGGATTTTAGAAAATGGAGGGGTAAAGGTCTCTTGTATATTAACTATAGCGCCACGTGAATGGTATTCTTTACCAGTTGCTGAGCAACGGTCATACTCTGAATTTTTAAACTCATTAGCAAGCTGAGCAGGCTGGCATTTGGCAGATGTTATTTGATTTTGTTTGGAGGGGAGTCAATGGGGGAGACAGGAGACATTGAGCTCGTTGTTTTTATCTTGTTTCTTTTATTAAATTCACACGATGTTTTAAACACATCTAAGGAGGCCAAAAGGAATTTCCTCATTTTCTAGTTATGCCCAGAAAGTTTATGAGGTGTATGTACTAATATAAGCATAGCACATGAGCCAAGTTTTGGTTATTTTAAAACACATTTTGATTAGTACCTAGCATTTTCCTGCAGTGTTGTAGTCATTATAAATGGCTCAAGTAGCATTATTTGCATCCTCCAATCATGCAAGTACTTCTTAAATAGCTCTGCCAATGTGTTTTATCCTTGACAGAATGTATATTTGTTTGTGTTCCCATTGTAACCCTTTTAATTGGACTGCCAAATGCTAGAAAAGTTTCCGTACTGTGTGACGGTAATGTGATGTGACCACGCATCCACAAGGAACTCATTACACTTGTTATTTAAAGTAGCTGGTGATGGCCAAAAGTCAAAAGTCCCAGCCATGTATCTAAGTAAGTTTAAGCCATTCGAGTTTAGAACCAATGAGTAATAAACCAGCAGGGAACCGGGTTGAAAAATAACAATCAAGAAAGTCAGATGTTGGCAGACCTGTAATACCAGCTCAAGAGCGTTAATCTCATACTTATCTACCAGATGCCAGTGCACTGTTTTATTGAAACACTTTCATTAATTCCAGTTTTGTGTGGCTTTTTCTGGACTTCTCAAGCTGACTGTTTCTCGCAAAGAGAGAAAAATAGCATTTGGAAGTTTCTTACGGTTGCCTTGAATCTCCTTTTTTCAAGGACTTTCTACCTGAGCAACTTATTTCTGCATGATTCAAAGAATCATTATGAATTACTATATTATTAACATTAGTTTGTATTTCAGTAGCACAGGAGACTCAGCTCAGACAGATCTTTACAATATCCATTTATATACATATCTACATTAAGAAATGACTCAGACTTGCATCTGGAATGCATTTTTCTAATTAATTAATTAGATTAAAAACTCTGAGGAACTTATGAGAGAGCAGAAGTCAGGAAAGGAAAATTATCTCTGAGAAAAATCAATTTCTTAATGATGTCTTCATATAAGAAGGTCAAGATTAAAATAAATTGTATTATTATGTTAGTTTTCTGTAATAGAAATACTCTAACAGGAACTTCTAGTTTTGAGACTATGAGAAGCTAGTTTTCCAGCATTCATCAATTTTCATTTGATCTTTGAGAGCAAAAATAATTTGAGTAACTTGAACAATTGTGTTTTTTATTATATTTTCAGTCTGAAAGAATTTGAATTTTACTGCACTTTATTTTGTCTTATTAGTGTTATGAATTTCTATAGGTAAAATTGACACAAGTTTTATATGTGAATATATTTTTTTCTTCATTGTGGGTTCCTTCTGCCACACAGAAGCAGACTATAGCTTCAAGAAAATATGGCTATCTGTACGGAGGAAAGGGAGAACTCACATTGATGAAAAATTTATGTTAATTATCATGTATCTGATTTACCTGAAAAGTTGCAGGAAAAGAGCTTTATTTTTCCAGAGATAGATGTTAATCATGATAGACATTAATCCCTCACCAATAGATGTTAATCCCTCACTGTACTCTGACTACAGGAACAGAGTCTGAAGTAGATGCAGTCAGGCTCAGTTTTATCGGATATCTGAATTTCTATGTAAAGATGAAGAAGGTATTAAAGCACATTTTGTTCTGTTATGATCCCTTTCTTCTGCACTTCAATGCAAATTTCATGAAAGCATGAACTATACTGTGGTTTTCAGGATTTAGGGAGAATTTTGGAGGAAATTTTAATTAGAAATAGACTTCAGGCTTACAGAATGTAAAACATTGAAAGTACAGTTTCATAACCACTCCCAGTCAAGAGAGTGAATGAAATTTTGTAGAAAGCATTATGAAATATATATAATATGTATATATGAAAAATTGAGGTAAAATTTGTAAAGAAATAGAGGTTATTTAAGAGTTAATTATTTAGGAATTAATTAATTATTTGAAGTTATAGAAGCTTCCTGGCTTTACTGGTATTACCTGTTTTTGCTTTAAAAACTAGATATAGCTTATGACTGTGATATTTTTTTTTTCTTTTGTATGTAGTGTATGTCGCTTCAGCAATTAAAAGTTTGGACAAATGGTAGAATTAATATTTGGAAAATATTAATTTTCCAAAACCTTTGGAACCTTATCAATAAACAACTAGTAATTCCTACAGCTAGCAACCTTTCAGTCTTACATTTATCTTTTAACAGACCTCCTCAAGATATCCTTTCATGCTTTTATTTTTAGTCTTAATGTAAGCACCCTGGCATTCTGTGGCCTGCTTCCATAGTGGGGTCAAGTTTGGAACTAAAACTCCACAGTAGATACCAATCTTGCTCCAAAGAGGACAAATCTTTTTTTTTAATGACTGTTTTAAGAGCAATTTTGTCTGTTAATGTATCTCATATTTCCAGCTTATAAGCTTTAAAAAAAAATGTTTATACTTGGGACCTCCAACATTATCTAAACTAAAAATTCTTGATAGTTTTGTGCCAGCTGAATAATGAATATTGCTTCACTCCTAGGTATTTTGATGTGTCCTTACAGTTTCATTTGCATGGCAACATGTGAAGGCAATATAACCATACCAAAAGATTATTACTAAAATTAAAAGGAAGTTAATTAGGGCAATTGAAAGTGTGGTAGATAGACTAGGACTCTGCTTGATGTAAATATTCTGCTTGAGACTCCTTCTGGAAGTTCAAACTTTCCAGTTTCAGATATGGATTTGAAAATTTAAGTTCAAGATTAAAGAGTATCAACATAATTCTTGCCAAACACTACAAAGCTGTCTCCATTTAGCACAAAGACAGCATGTACAAAGAGGGTTGCACGCTTTCAGAAAGTGCAGTTAGTTTTCTCTGTAGCATGGGGCTAATACTCCCAGGTAATTTTTCTGTAATATGAGATCCACTTCTAGCAGAAACTCAGCTCTGTATCTGTCTGATGGGTGAGACTAGAACTGCTGCCATGCCTTTGCAAACTATACAAAAGGGTAACTGAAAAAGAAAAAGTACCGATCAGGCAAGCTTTCTGGTTTCCATTTGCATGTATGTTTTCTAATATTATACTGCTTGCTAACATAAATTTATCTTTCACGAATGAATGCATTTGGTTTGGTTTCCTCCTAGCATACACTACTGTTGCTAAAACATGTATGAGAAAGAATTTTCTGAAAGAGGTTATTTTAAGAGACATTTCTTAGGATAGATATAGAGGTAAAATCTATTAAGCATCATCCCCAGAGCTTAATTGTTTCCCTTTTTTTCATTCTTGTCATTTGAATTCTCAGATCCAGGCCTGACTGAGCACCCTTGGGAACTGTACAGCTCAGCTCTGCTCCAAAGAGGAGATATACCTATAAATATATCCTGATGAATATGATCCCAATGTGAGTGGGAGTGCTGAGCATCTGTGATTTTATCAAGTGACAAGAAAACTAAATAGCCCTGTGCCTCAGGACACGTGCTTTGTTCACTGAGTTGCAGTCCTGGGGAGATACAGAGCTTCCTAAATCCTTTGCAGGTAGAAGAGCCAGGGGTAAAACTAAACTCTGTTCTGTGCTGGAAATGCAAGCTGCAGCACAGGGTAAAAAGGAGATAAAACTGATCCTTTGGCATAGGAGTTTTGGATACGGTGGCTTCAAGAACAGAATGTCACCACTCAATGTCATATAATTTAAAAAGTGTTTACTCAGCAGCATGGGTATAGCAGGTGGATGGCAATTTCTATTCTAAGATTTCTTTTTCCCAGTACCCGCATTTCCTTACCTTCCATATTAGTTCATGAATATTAAAAATATAACACTTGGTGTGGAGTGCATATTATGCAAATATGCATAAACATGCCATCAGTGTGCTGCTGACTGAAGGCCTAAAGAATTAAATGTTGCTGTTTAGTTGTTCCTGATACTAACAATGATTTAGATGACTAGCTTGTCAGCCCTGGAAAAAGAGGGAAACATCATAAAAAACCCATATTCTGTTGAAAAATACTTCTCAAAATATCATTCTATTTAATTTTTTGGGAAAAAAATGCAGTATAGAGAAAATCTTCAATTTGAATTAAAAGTTTGGAGGAACTTGTTATCAGTTCCCAAGTGTGTTCCAGCCAATTAAATATATATATATATATATCCTCGCACTCAGGAGCAATAGCGGTGAAAATTAGATGGGAAGTCTCACCTTCATCTTGTTTATTTTCCAGCTTATAAAAACCAGTGCACATGTGATATGATTGGTAACTCTGCACAAGGGAGGCCAAGAACTGGAATAACAAGGGTGTGTGCTGGTCATGGAAAAAGGTGAAGCAGTAGAGTTGGAGTAAAAAACTTGCACAGCCTGTCTACTCTGTTTGCACGGTCAGTGCTGTTAGTCTTGTACTTTAATGAACACTAAATTCACTGAGAAAAGGTAGAATAGAAGTAATAAAGGAAGGGCTGGTTGGATCATTCCAGGAGTTGGAAATGTGATAAAGAACCTTTCACCTCAACTTTTATTTCACCGTAAAGTAAACCCTGTTAAAAGAAGATAAAGGAAGTTTCTAAAATGAATGTAGCCAAAGTCAGAAATTCTTATACATCTTAATATCTACTGACTTTTCAGTGATGGACAGGTCCAAAATCCTCAAGGCATTTAACAGTTTTTAGCAAAAGCAAAAATTGTGAGAAATACATATAAATAGACACTAAAATAATCCAGATATAGATTCTGACTTAGGACAGAGTTTAGCCTTTTTTTTTTTTTTTTTTTAGTTCATTATAATGATATTCCTTCATGATGCAGACTGGTTAATATAACTGATGTTTAAAAATATTATTCCCCCATTAATCATATTTACTTACCAGAGAAGTCTAAATAAAGCCCATAGTTCAGGTTTAAGTCTGTATTCATTCATTTCCTCAAGACATATTTATTAAGCAGTGGAAAACAGTGTTCAAAATAATTTAAAAACAGGAATGTTCTGCAGCTGAGGAGAAAGAAGTGTCATTTATATCTTTCCTTATTCTAAAAACTTCTTCCTCACTCAGTGCTTTTCACCATCAGCTATTAGCTTTCTCTTGTGGCATCTTTGGCCCAAAAGGCCAAGAGGCTTATTGTGGGACAGTCTTTCAGAAATATATTTCATTATTGCAATCTGTAATTTTTGTGTTAGCAGTATACTAGATGGTTCAAAGACATAAACAAAGACATAGAGCAGATTTATTACTGATATATTTTCTAGATAATTTTAATGTATCTGTTTACTGCAAGAAAATAACACAACACTATCCCAAGATTAACTATTAATTCTTCATTATTTAAGTGATGAATATATTTGAAATTAGAATTCCATTTTTAATAAAGTAACTATCATCCCTGACCATACACAGCTTTAAACTTTTTTTTTTTTTTTAATTATTTCCTGTGTAACTAAATTAATGGTATGAATTTCAACTTATCCACAAAAGTGGATAAAAATTACCAAGCAAGGAATAAAATCACACAATAGGCTCAGTAAATCTGAACACCTCAGTGCAGAAAATTACTGCATGAAGCTTTAGTAGTAATATTTCGGCCTTTTCACTTGTAAATACAATGATCATATATCTTTTCAAAGGTAAGGGACAAGATATACAAGTCTTTTGAGTTCTTCGTGTGGATTTCCCTTATATTAGATCAATTCTCGTTTTACTCACACATATAAAAGGTAAGTATGTGAAAAAAAAAACAGTTCCATATTGATGAGGATGAGACAATGTTCTAGTCATACCTTTATCATTCTTAGAATAAGGTTTCTTTACCACCAAAGGTGAAAAAACAAGGTATGCTAGAATAGTATGGGGAGTTAGAGTACTTTTCAACTGCATGATTATTTGATTTTAAAAGATCTAGAGTACTTAATTAAAAAGAAAATGAAGATGATGCCATTTGCCTACATTCTCCCTATGTGGTGATCTTTCATGTTACAAAGCTGTCCTGAATCATGTAAACTTGGTTCTTCTCAAATAAAACTAGAGAGATGAAGCATTTCTTCAGTTGGGCATCAGCAGACAGTCCTACAGTCTGGGCTAAAGTGGTGTGAAGTAGATCCCCCCAAAAGCTCAAAATGCAGATATACGGTTCTCAGTTCTCAGTACAGTGATGCTATTGTGTCTACAGAGCTGCCCCTACGCTAACTGTAGCGTATATATTCACGTTCTCCTCCAGGCTCTCCCTTGGCCATTGCATCCACCAACATTCCTTATGTCAAAAAAATATACTTTTTTTTTTCTTTCTGTATAAAGCAATTGCATTAAAATAGCTTTTCAATCATGATTTAATCACAATTGTAGGTTACTGATTTTTTTTTCTTAAACCAAACATACTCATGCCATCTTTTTCATAAGGAGTATCCAACCAATACATTGATATTGCAATCAATATTATTAGATAGTACTTTACCTGTTGAAGCTTTTAATAAATTGATATTAAGGCAGTTTATGTTACTATTTATCCTATTTTAATTAAACATTATACATTTGTAGAGGGTATTCTTTTAAGAAAACTACCATCTTGCTTTTATAAATTTCATTTTCTATTTAAATCATTTTTGGATTCCAATGTAATATTGTTTAAGTTGTAGTTCAGAAGCAACAAATAAAGGAAAAAAAATCCACTCTGGATTAACTCTCCTCTATTCAAACTAAATTATATTCTAATTCTGTGAAGTTGTAGTCTTCTAAGTATAGTGAGAATTAGTTCTCTTGAAAATAGGATAGTTTCATCACTATACCTTCTAAAATTATGATTTTAAATGACAATTTGTCAACTTTTTGTGTTCCTTTAATAAACTCTTCATTTTATAGTATATGTTTATTATGTCTGATGACATTAATGCAGTGATTACATTCCCCGTGCAATCACAGAATGAAACAAAACTTCTAAGCAAGGCTAAATAAATCTGAATATCAAAGGTGGAATTTAGTATCTTTCTGTACTATTAAGTAAGAGTACAATAAGCAAGTATTTGTATGAAAACTAGCAGGCTTGTGTAAGTATATGCCTGGTTCCAAGTCTACAGCAGAATAACCTTTCTGGACAGGGACTTCAGGGATTTTTAAAGAATGGAAATTTTATAGTTAAATGGAGAAAAAAAAATCTAAGGAAAACGTACATACATTTTTCCTTTACAGCGCCAAACTAGAATGGCTGTTGTTCATGCTTCTGATTTTTTCGATATGTAAAACTGGCTGTCTTTTTCATTTTGTTTTTAAGACTGTTTCATTCATGATTTCTATTTTTTTTTTTTGGTTAGGTCAAAATACCCATGATCCTTTCAGAAATGTTTCTTTCAAAATATTTCAGCCTGGTGTTAATATACTGATATTTTCAAAAAATAAGCAATCCTACTGACTAATAAATATGATATGTAATACAAATGAGTGAACATTCAAGGTATGATGGAAGCCTAGTTGACAGGGAAGGAAAATGAGTTGCTGAAAAAGAACCCATTTATTCAGTCTCTCGGAGAATCGTACTTGTAACACATAAGACAGATGAATGTTCATATATATGCATATGTTTTGTACCGCAGATCTCAGTTCTCAAACCTATTGGGATATCTAAGACAAGGAAATTCACAGTTCAGTGATGCCCCTTTAAATTCCTCTTCTGTCTAAAACAGACAGAATTGTTTATGACTTGGGTGACTGTGAAGGACATGAATTTTAAATAGATCTTATACTTACTCAGTCATCAATTTAACAAAAAATGTAGGCTTTTTTCCTCTTTTTTTTTTTTTTTAATAAAGTTCAGAGAGTTCAAGTTCATCGTGTCAGTGACAATATGTATCCCATGGCTTTTCATACTTCAGATCGAGATAAAAGTATTATTGACTTTTTCTTTACAATTAGCTGCTGTAGGCCAGTGCTTGGAGGACGTCAAAAAGCTGGTGCCGTACTTGACAATTTGTGGCATTTACAATGAAAAAGCACCAAATGACTACATATATCAAGACATAGTAACTAGTGTTTATTTTAATGTGAAAATCTATATGAAACTGAGCCAAATATATAATAGGATAGAACAACATATATATATGTTACATATGTAAAATAAATATATATATATATACATGCGTGTATATATATATATATGACATCATATGATATATTTGACTCTGTATGTGTGTCTTCTGTGGTTAGAATGTGTTTTGGTACCTAATATATGTCTCTAGATTTTATTTTTAATTATTTTTTTTAATAAAACTAAGATCGGTCACTACTCCTATTTTTAGGACTTCAGAAATAAGAAGGTAACAAACTCCACATTATAAAATAAGTGAAATCATCAATTCATCTCATTTTGGAGATCTTTGGACAGTATAGAGATAGAATACTAGATTAACTTCTAATATGAAGCTCTTTATTTGAAAATTTATCTTAGATCTGCAGTAAACTTAAAAGAAAAAGAACAGATGAAATATCAGTTACTTTTCGAAATGAAAAATATTTCAATGTTCATCTAACTCAACAATGTTAATCTCACTTCTTAACAATTTCCAACAAATCATACGATAAAATTTATGACTAAAGCAATATATTTACTGTTTTCCATTAATGTAAACTTAATGGCTTATAGTCTGGAGTTTAATTTTACTCAAGGGCAACAGTCTTCCTGCTTGAACAACATGAACATTATATCAAGTGCTTTTAAGTGAAACAGTGAACAGTTGAGAATGTAAATCCACATTATTTTTCAAAGCTACTCTTGTAAATAATATTTCAAGTATTTAACAAAAAGTTATGACAAATAGATATCACTAGACAGGTATTACATTAGAAATATACCTTCAATCAAATTTGATAGGCAGACTATTTTAAGAAAACCGAAAACTGCACTACTGTATTCTTGACAAAGTATCTGCATCTGTCACCTCATATTAATATGTTAGCTTACTTAGGAGTGGATAAAGCAGCTGATTTTAAGTATGATTTATAGCTCTGAAATATTTCATCAGAATATTTTTCATAACCCAGAATGCCACCTAGCTAATTATATATATATATATATCACATATTTCTGAACTATAGTTACAGTTTAGTTTCATTTTGTAGCAACTGAAGTTGCATTTATCCTGTACCTCTAACAAACCCATTTTGCTTTCCTGAAGCCTCTATCCTTACAAAAATGTTAATTCTCTAGAAAAGAGCTAAACAAGTTCTGTTAACTCATTCAAAGATCATTCTATTATTTAATATATTCAATAGCTAAATTCTTACAAGTATTTTCTTATGATGATGAAAGCCTTTGTAATCCCATTTTTCTTTTTAAATAATACATTTATAGACTATTTTTATGCAGATGAATGCAACCCAATAAATTATAAGAATTCCCAAGGAGATGCATTAAACTGGATGTAAAATCAATTCTGTTCAATTTCACAAATCTGTTATTTGGGAAATTTGGGGTGCTACCTGGGCAGGAGATGGATGGCATCTAGCTGAGGAGGCATTTAGCTGAAATGGAATAAGCAAAGTTCACACCTTGCCCTCCCCTTTGAATCAAAAGCCTGGATCTAGAATGGAGATATCCATGTAAAACTGCTACCCTCTGCTTGTCTGTTAACCCTCCAGTTCCTTGAAGCCAGACATATATATCTTCATGGCCTGATTGAGATGGAAAAAAGTATGAGATGGCTGGTTGAGATGGAAAAGATAATCTTTGACTTACAATGTGAAATCACTTTTGCTGTGCAATGATTGAAAAAAAAATTGTGGTGTTAGCCCTGTAAGAAACAGAAGGGGGAGGATAAGTTTCACACTACAATAGTTCTCATTAAGTCATTACTAGAGCTGCATAATAATATGGTGACTTGTATTCCACATACTATTTATTCACTAAATACTGTAGTTATTGTGTCTTCATGAGAAGGCATCATTATCAGGATTTTAACAGATAAAACTCTATAGATGGACTAGTTGCTGAATCAGCAAAACTGTTAAGTATGTGTTTTTTTGTTTCAAAGGGAGGATTTAACACATTATTCCAAGTTAAGTAGATGCAATAGAACTAGGTATGTTAAAATCCCTGCCTTGAAAAATCACGTCCGGTTACACTTGCATATTTCTTGCCTTTTTTTACAACACTTGGGCTTTAAAACTACTAAAAGTTAGTGACATCATAAGATCCTCCATTATAAACCTTGTTGCCCTATAATAGTATATTTGGGTGAGAGAGGAAACCTTTCTACCTCCTTTATTCCTTATATAATCAGAAGATCAGAAGGACAACAACAAGTAAAAACTTTATTAAGCTTCATGCTTTAAAGGAGTGTAATGTTTTAAGGGTCTAAATGCACTGAATTTATTTACATGACTAAAATTTATTGACTTGAATAAAGGCTGCAAAGATGTCTCACACAGTGCAGCACTTTTGAAATAGTAAGTAGTGTAATTATAGATATTTTCAGAAAATAAAGAGTAGAGTAATTTCAAAATTCCTTTGGGTAATATTTTTCAGTAAGTGTAGAATAACAGTTTCAAAAATGATCACATTCATTTCCTTTAAATCAAATTATCTTAGCTTTCTTACAGATTGTATAGGATACCATATGAAATATCCTATGGGGAAAGTTCCCTGCAAGATGGCATTCTGCAAAAAAAATAATATCCTTTGATGCCTAAATAAATTTTTTACACACTGTTTTCTTACTACTCATTAGATATTTATCCACTGAGGATTCTTCAGTAAGTGTTAATCAGAACACTGAAGTAATCAACTTTCAAAAGACAGATGCAGCATATGTAGAAGTGTTTAGCCCCACTAGCATAAAGAAAAACATATATACCCATTCTAATTTTTTCGTTATTTTTGAGAAAGTAGAAAACAGTAAAGTATAAATGAAGTAAAATAATCTATTTATATATCTCTAGTAAAGAGGGTTATGCACCAGAAATATAATGAGTTGATGTGAACTGAAGTATTACTTCAAGTGAAAATTGTTTAACACTTTATAAACCAGATAAGAATGACTCTGAGCAAGTGACTGGTTGTCTTTTTATCTTTTCTTTAATAAATACTTGTATTCTCTTTCCCTTGCAACTTAGATAGTAAGTAATGTAAAGATTCAGGATACATTCCTTTAGTTTTCTGTTCTTCAAATAATCTATTTTTGCTAAGGTGGAATGATAAGCATCTTTTTAATTAAGAAAAAAATGGCTTCTATCTTAGAAGCTACTTCTACACTTAGCAAAGTGTATAAGTATGTTTGTCCTTGGCTTCATGCAGTTGGTGTAAAAATATAGCTTATTTATTGAATTTACAAAATATGTGAAATTACTCTTTAAAATGGGTAAGATATTGACAGCCTTTGGAATGATATAGAGCACAGGATTGTGAATGACTGCAGAAACTGCTCTAGCAGTTTGCACAGATGGACATATACTAATAAATGCTTTAAAAATCCACACATAATCAAATTAAATGAATCTATGAAACTTTTTCATTCTCAAGAATCAATAATAACAAAAGCAGCAGTATGCAAAACAAACTAGTGTCCTTATTTATAACTTGGCATCTGGTACATTAATTTTGTCATACTGCTCGAATAAACTTCTGATATTAATCTTTAGGATAGCAGTATTGAAATTTCTCAGTATTGAATAGAGCTAATCGTACTTTATTGATTGTAGTTATATATCTTTCCCGGGATTCAACAGAATGCAAAGAAAACAGATCTATTTCATTTACAATGCTTTCATAAAACATCCTGTGTATGCTGTGTTGAAATATTGTATTCATTGAATTCATCTGCACTGAATGTATATGAATAAGATTACTACTTTTGATTTATGATGTATATCAACTAGAACTAAGCAGTACTACATCATACTGTGTTTTAGTGATTAATGTGGAATCATTTATCTTTTGCAAAGACACAGTAAAATGAATTTGTTTCTGGACCAAGACTTTAAAATAGATAGTTAATTATGTAGGTTAGGATGTTTAGTGTGTGTGATATTCTAGTTTTCTATGAGACAAACAATCTGCATTAGTTCCGAGACCACTTCTGGCTTGTCAAGAATGCTTTTCTTTTTATCATTCAGGAGAAAATATATCATTATTGGGGAAATCAATTTGTTCTGAATATCAATAGTAATTCAATTATACGATTATTTGGTAAATGAAAGATTAAAATGTGTATTGATCATGAATCTGATTCTTTCATGAAAGAAGCTGAGGAAACACTTTATTTTATATGCTTATTTTCCCTTGTACACTTTTAAACTGATCATACTTCAGGAATACACGTAGGTATTCCGCTAAACCGTTTGCTATTTTAGGATATGAGGAAAACACAGCAGTATATTTTAATTCTAAACAGGTTGTTTGTAATAAAATATTCTTAAATGAGATAAGGAGTAGAAGAGGTTAGATTTGAAGGAGGTAATACCTGCAAGGTGACTTTCTCCTGCAGGCTTCCAGTCATAGTCCACAGATTTGAGAAGTGCAGAATAATCCAGTTGCCAAGGTCTTGTTGGGGTTGCTTGACTGGATCTGCTCACCTGGCTTACCTGTGGCATGTCCCTGGTCTTCAAAAAGCCTCACCACAACCTGTTGAAGGACCCATGTGTTTGTTGTTGTCGTTTCCCACTTTGCTGACAGGCTCCGGTCTTGCAGGCAGGATTGGCATGGAGCAGTGTTCAGGTCCTGTCAAAGAGAACACATGGAGAATAGAGGCATCCAGGAACCCCTGTCTGGGGCATATAGTAAACATTTTGTCACATATAAAATCATGTTTCTTTTCTCAAGCGTTGCCCAACATGTTCTGGGCAAAGAGCATTCTCTAGTGTTGAAAATTATTATGAAGTTATTAAGTAAAAGTTTTATAGAAATCACACTATGCTTCTTCTCTGTGCTCCGTCTGATTTCTGAGCGAAGCTTAAGATGACTGTTTTAACGTACAAATCCAGGATGGGGTTTCTCTTAATTACATCTCTTTTGCATGAATCGCTATAATTTCTTTCATCTGTTTTACTTTGGAAGGAAGAGAAAGTGCCTGTCAACATTTTTGAATCTGAAACCGTAAACAGTGAGGCTAAAAGCTATGTTAAAGGTTGTATGGATCATTAAAGTGATAAATAATATCCTTTGCTGATTAATTAAGGATGACTTGCCAAAAAAGAAAAAAAATGGTCCCAGAACTTTCGCTTTTCTGTCTGATAGTTTTTGAATGTCCTTATTGCCTCTGAATAGCTCTGTATTAATTATTCAAAATGGTTCAGAAACTGATTTCTGGCTCTGAGACCTACTGGCACTGTATGATTTCTTCCATAAAGCTGAACTCTCTCAAATTTCCAAAGCAGGGTGACCATGTCCAAAACACATTCTGGCAGTGTTCCTTGGTGGAGGCCTTCTCTGCTTTTTGGATCAAGTCAAAACTGTGCTCAGGACTGTGCTAGTAGCGATGTGGATGATTGTGTGCTAGCGTTTAGGCCTGAAGCTTCAGACTTTATTTTATAGGAGAGCTGTGGTATTTCATTTTCTTAAATGGAGTTAGTTTCAGTGCTGGCTGATTTGACTTTAAATTGGAAATTCAGATTTTATATTAGAATTTCCTTATCTAGGTCCCGATCCACACTTGAGTGATTTCCAGTGGTAGCTCTTCCTGTGGGAGAGTATTCTTAGAGCAGCCATGTGCTACCAAGTCAGGTATATTCCTCCACGTGATGTAGGCTCTTAAAATATCAAAGTTAAAAGTTTAACTGTGAGATAGATTTGGAGAAACATTTTGAGTTTTATTTTGTTTGCTTTAGTTATTTTGGAAGTTCAGCTGCTAATTATCCACTTGGAGAGAGAAAGAATGTTAATGATTCTGTTTTTTCAGTCATTCATCTGAGATAAATGCCAAGAATACCAATTTTTTACATGAAATATGGTAAAACTTCAGAAAATTTGAGCTCAAGGGAAATATTCTTCTTTATTCCCTAATGATGGAATATAAGCAGGAAAAAAAAAGAAAATTAATATCTCAGATACTGCAGCCATAAGCATGTTTTTTTTTACAATTGTACGTCAGTTTTAAAATGAAATGTATTATCTCCATATATTATATATAAGCAAAATCCTGTTTCCATGCTCGTTTAATCTTCTATGCTTTCCATCCAAGATAGCACTTCTACAAACGCTTGCAGTATGAATTCCTAAAAGATGCTACGGTGAATATTTTACTGCTTGCTCTAAAAACAAAGCTGTCTCAGGGTTGAGAGGATAGTCACTTGCAAATGTCCATCACAAGTTCATCACAAGTATTTAGAAATCTCTAGGGAGTTTAAAATATAAGACTTAAAAATATAGATGGTCTATGAAGTCTAAACCAGATTTTGACCAACAAAGTTCTAGATAACCCTTCTTTATTTTTTTTCTGAAGTTATACATAGCCCTACTGATAAATGGAATGCAACGGAATCTAATTCAAAACATCAAGTCCAACATCACTGCATCAGTAGTGTTCGGTAGTGTCTGCCTATAAAGCTTGAAGTTACCTTAAAATTGGTTTAGTTCTGATATAAATTGAGAGGGTTTTTTTGTAAATTTTGTATTTTTTTTGTCTTGTGACAAAAGTACTTTTTAGACTTATTCTGCTTCTCAGTGATTTTACAACATGTTTGTTAAACTTAGTAGAATATTTACAAGAAATTTCAAGAAAATATATGCCTTTTCTCCTGTGAAATGAAGTGTTGCTTAAGGCATATAGAGTTTCCTTTTCTGTTTCTAAAATCAGAGTTGCTAAATATCAAGCAAAAAGAAGCATTTTTTCATCTTTATTCTATATGAGTTCAACATTTTCATTTCATTTTCATTCAATCCATAAAACAAATTATTTTTCTGTCTTGCACTTTTATATCTCTAGGAATCTATGATAGATTGATATGTTTCCATGATCATTTTTTTTTTATGTTATCATTTATCTCTCATTTTAGGGATTTCCTGTAGGATCATGACAGATGCAAATTATTAGTAAATTCAATTTGCAGACAAGATTTTTTTAAAAAAGCAAAATAGGGTATCCTATATTTAATTATGCTTTTAGAAGCTCAGAAATAGGAAAGTGAAAAATTCTAAAGGAGTGAATTCCATTTGTTTCCTGTTCTTGAGGCAGCCAAGCCTGAATCATTGGTCATAAGAAGGTCAATAAAACAACATTCATTACCTGGAGAAGTGAGGCAGAGCCATCTGTCAACTTCACCTTTTAATAAAATTTGCCAAAGTAGATACACTGGGGAAAAAAAAAAAAAAAAAAAAAAAAAAAAAAAAAAAAAGGAGTTAGCTTATTTAGACAATGACAATGACCCCCACAGTAACTTTGCCTTCATCCTCAGTGGACTGTCGGTAACTACTTTGCTTCTGTAAGGCTATTTCCAGACATCTAACAAAAGCTCATGCGATTATCTGTTTCTTGAAAATGGTTTGACTGAATGCAACCAGATTCCATAATGATAATGAAGCACATATGACAAAAGTCTCTAGGATCAAGTGTTTATTTAAGGAAACTAGATAACTTTCTTTTACTGCAAATGAAATCTGAAATATCAGTGCTTTTCTAGATATACATATATGATAATACTGGAGAAATCATTTCACCTTCTTTGTTTTACTGTGTCTTATGAAGAAGAAATATGTATATATAATACATTAAGAGTTTGGGGCTTTTTTTCTTTGTTTTGTTTTATGATTATTATACTAGTAGTTAGGTGGGAATAAATCCTCAGGTACCTTTCTGTTAGACTTGTGAATGAGGTATATTTAAATATAGTTTTGAATTTATGAATTATTTTTGACTGATGGTGAAATCATGGACAAATTATTTATCCTGCTTTTTATCTGCCTCAGTTTTGTGAAACTGAAATAAGGGATCTTTAAGTATGTTCTACAGGTATGTTGTTTTATAACCAATGTTTTTTTAAACCCTTTGCAAATGTGAAATATTGCCTCTGTGATAAATTATATACTTGTGGCAAAATCATTTTTATTATTGTTGAGTGCTAAGCCTTAATGTTGTGGTCAGTAAACAATATAATCTATATAAAAAGACATACTTGCTCTCGTATTAGCATTTATTAAAAATGCAAGTCCATTTCACTTTTTGCATAACAGGTTAGAAAAGTTTCTCATCAGACTGTTTTTACTATTGATAAAAATAATTACACATGTAGGGCTCTCTCTTTCTTGCATGTTTCTGAGACCTTATGAAAAATAAAACTAGGAAACTTTTTAATGTAGTCTGCGTTCTTATACAAACATTTTAATCTGTATTTGAGACTTTTATGAAGGATATTAATAATCTCAGCTATCTCATAACACTGTCATGGAACTTGGCAGCTCTTGTAGCTTTGCAGAGCCAGTATTGTGTATGCTGAACTACTTAGGCTGGAAGTGTCAACTTCTAATATTTCTCTTGCTTCTGAACTTCTCTCCCAGCACCTTCATGCTAAAGAATTTGCAAACCAGGTGCATCCCAGATTCCCTTCTGAGGAAAAAAAAAAAAAAGAACAAATCTCCTGAGTATATTTTACTACAGTTAGAGAAAAAAAAAAATCTGTTCTTTACTTACCACACAACAAGAAATAATACCATCGTATTGCAATTCCAAAATCTTGTCAAGAGCAACCTACCGTATCACTCAGCTACAGAGGAAAAAGGAAGTCCTCCATAGGTTTTCCAGAAATATCTGACTAACTGCATAGGCGAAATCAGGTTCTGATGGTCTCAGCTTGGTACATCTGATCACACTCCTGTAATAAATGAAAATATATGCATTTTTTAAAATCAAAAGCAGAGACTCACTAATTCAAAATATTTGTCTTAAAGAATATAGCAAAAGACCTTGCAGGTTGTATGTACCATGAGTTTTCCTATTGCTGTGTTAGTTGTATGAATGCATCTTTTTCACACTTGAATAATTCTCTGCACAGACTGGCAGAATCACAATTTTCCTTGCTTATCAGTGTTTAAGAATAGTGGAAATTATACCTATTACAGTACTTCAGAGATGTTTGACCAAGCTGAAATAGATGAGAGGATAGATTAGAAAGATGGCAGAATTTTTTAAAATATCACCATAAGGCTGTTTTATCAGATTGCTGTCTTATCAAAACTCTTCACAGTTTACTTGCTAGTGGCATGAGAAGGTTTAAGATGCTTTGTCTTTTAATTAAATGTAGAAGTAGTGAAATATGTGCCATTTCCCACTTCTATGAATGGAAATAACAGTTAAGGAATATGATCAAGAAGAAACAATAGGAAGTTAATGCTGAGAAGAAGCACAGATTTTTGTTATGACCATTGAACCAAAGAGTTCAACAATTGGTCATCAGAGGAAGTGAACAATTAGTGTAATGCTAATGTGAATTTCTTTTACAGAGAATACAGAGACCAATTAGCCAACTAGGAACAAACAGTACTGTGTGTATGTCAGGGCTAAGGACCTGTTTAAAGTGAGATCAAAAAAAAAAAAGTATGAAAGATATTGCTATCATTTTTGCCTCTTCCCATCACTTTTGTCTATTTTCATCATCTTCCCATGAAATAGGCTACTGATTTCTGTAGCTTTATGGAAAAGCCAGTTTTAACATTATATCTAAGCCTTCACTGCCAATGCCTTCACTTCACATGCCTTTGTTATATGAGAAAAGTCAAAATTGTCATCAAGGTTTTGACATCAAAATTTCTACTTTATGTAGAAATGCCTAGCATTGATGTTATTTGTTGTTCCATGCTCTTCCCCAAAACTCATTTGCTATGCAAAAAAAAAATTAGTTTTTGTAAAACAAATAAACCAAAAGAAAAACAGCTGAACCTGATTCTTGCAAGAATTCTAATGGTATGCAAAAGAGAGATTGTCAGACTGGAAATCTTTAAAACTACATCTCAAAAGAATTCATAAATGTTGGAGATTAATGCTATATGTTACTTTCACCAAACTTCTTGTTTGAAGTATACTTTGAAGTATAACTGTAGCTTTCCTGCTTTTTTTCACTCCTTGTGCATTGTGCTTTCAATTTAGGCAGAAAAATATTGCAAGCACTGTTAAAAGAAAAAAGAAAAAAAAATGGGGCTGTAATGAGAGCCAGCCAAATAAGATAAAAATAGACAAATTGGCCTTACAAAGTGGTTTTCTGCATGGTTAGCATTCTGTGAGGATCTTAAATTTTAGAAACTCAATTTTGAGATAAATTATTCCCTCAAGTTTTAAAAAAAACTAAAAAAATCTGTTATGTGACAGAAGATTGACACTGACCTTTCCCATCACTAAGCTCTGAAAGTTTTGCCATTATTACACAGATCGATGAGAATTCATTTCATCAATGACATATGTAATGGAAATAATAGGATATCACCTATTAGGGAAAGAGGAGAAGTATTGAAAGAGTTTGCACAGATACTTGCTAGGGACTCTTATAGAAGGTATATTTCCCAGAAACACAGTCACCTTTCCATTTCCCCCAAATTTGATTACTCTTTTCTACTCAATAAAATCTATAGCTTTGGCCTTGCTGACTGACCTCTGATCCCTGCACTCCACACTCTCTGTTTTCCATCTCAGTCCCAGGCCTCCTGTCCAGCTTTCGCATTTTCTTCTAGCCTTCTCAATTTGATATTTATTTGATTTCTTTTTATTTGTTTTTGTTTGTTTTTATTTTTTTCCCTAGATTGTAAATGACTTGCCCCTCCCAAGCATTTGCAGAAATCTCTGTATGCATCCTAAATAGCCAATCTGAGCTCAATTGTTATACTTGACCAAATCTTTTGCTAAATTTGCCATCAAACTGGAATCTATGTTTTCTCTCCTTTACATTTTCAGGTACCTATAGTCTTCTTTACCATTCCCTTTTTCATTGTACAGCCCTGTCATAGCTAATCTCCCCTTTTTCAAATATTCAGTCTATGATCTGTTCTTCACCAAGGACTTGCCTAGATGGAATTGTCTGGGGGCCTTTTGCTATGATGGACTCAGCCATGGGGAATACACCTTGTATATAGATTCTAACAAAAAAAGAAATCCACAAAGCACAGAGTTTGTATGTGGAGGTGTGTAACATCCTTCTTTTCTGGAATATATCTTCTAAAATAAATCTATTAGAAACTGTAGGAGATGGGACTATAGCACGTGGAATTCATAAGATAAGTAAAAAGAAATCTTCCCAATTGTTCCTTGTAAATGTGTCTAATTTTACACTGACTTCATGTGTTTTCCCTTCCTCTATCATCTACAGTTTAATTTTAGTGGCTTGCTGAGGTCATTAAATTGTATGAATTGCATGTAAGTAGAAGCAAAAAAGCTGCACCTTGACCTGAGAACCTGCCCATTATATATTAGACAGTGAATACAAGAGCAGCTGTGACAGGGAAAAACAAAACACTTCATGGATAGCAGTTATGCTGCTGTTCAGTAGTGTAGTTGGGTAAAGCAGTAATCTGTTCTTGGCTTCCTTTTTCTTACTGAGCTATGCGAGCATTAGTTACTGTAGCCGCAGGGCAATCGTGACATGTTATCTGTGGCTCAAGCAGTACTGGCAGGAGACATTCCCATATCTAATAAATAAAACAAATCTGCTCAAGCACAAGGGAGGTTTTCTTCTGCTAAGGACCATCATGAGTCTTCTGTCCCTGGAGAATTCTCTACCTCACCATCCCATATAGAGGGATGCATATTCTGAAATCCTAAAAAATTGCCATATTTGATTTACCTTTCAAAAGCTAGCTACTTTTCATGGTCAAATCACATTAGTAGCATTCTTTAATAAGTAAGCTTTTTCAGTCTTATTCACTGTTGTATGTTTACGCATTTTTGAGCTTTCATAATGCTTTTAAAATGGCAATCTTGGTTTCCATAAAGCCCCTGAAGCTTTGCTGTATGCTTTTCTTACACTTGAGCATTGTTTAGAGAGAGCAGTTCATTTTCTACCAGATTTCAGAGCAGTACGATAATGTAAATGAGTTTTTGCCTCTCATGGGACTCAAGCTATGCTAATGTTACTGCAGACTTTGAAAAACTGTTCTACTTATAGGAACAGGAACTGTCAGCTTCCTCCAGAAGGAAGCATTGACACTATTTGCAATGACAATACGTACCTTTTCTTTTTTTTTTTTTGGTAAATGTGTGTTAGGGAGCTGAAAGAAAAGAAAGAAAAGAAAACAGAAAGTGAGAATCAGAGGAATTCAGGAAAGAGGAATTAGAGAGGATTACACTTCACTGAGGAGCAGGTCCCTTTGTGATGAGCTAGCATTTTTGGAAGAAACTATAAAAGCTTCTTCAGTAATCATCTCTGCATCAACACTGAGGCTTACACTGCCCAGTGCTGTCAGGATTTCTGCAGGGAGAGTAAACATGCTATACCAATAGTGTCTCTACTATACACGCGTGTCAGTCAACAGGACATGGCCTAGGAGGATATTTGTAGCCAAATAACTGTACAACAACAAATCCTGTGTAATATGTCTCTGCTAATGTAAAAATGAAGGGAAATTAGTAAATATGATGTAACTGAGTCAACAACCCTTCCTTGGTTACATGAAATTGCATTATGAGGTGTTAAACTAGCCTCTGATAAAATAATTGGGAAAACAATCCTAGAGATGATCCAGGTCATGTCTTATATTACACAAAATTTTTATCTTCACATAAGATCTTTGCTATACTTAATTATTTACTTCATCTCTCATGTGTTGACAATCACTTTCTGAATTTCCTTAGTTCATTTGCTTTGCATATTTAAAAATTAATTCTTGCATAAAAAACTACATTAAATGACTGTGAACACGATTGAAAATAGTTCATTGTTAAAACATTCCATCATTTTAAAGTGCATTTTATACATAGTTAACTCCAGACAACTAGATCATAGGTTTATTTGAAAGTAATAGATAATGTAAGAGGATATTACAAAAGTCAAGTTGCAAAACCAGATAGGAAAAAAAATATTTTGGAAAATATTTTATTTTGATGATACTATAACCTCTTCTGAAAAGATCATTTATTTTATAGTGTAGAACACATTTCAATGAGTTCTTTCAAAATTATACTCTAATATTATAGTTATGCCTACTTATGATATGTCCCAGTAAATATGTTTTTAAAAATTATGAATATTTGTTATTACAGTGAGCAGAACACCTCTCTTTCAAAATTCCAAATTGTTCCCCAGTTTAGTAAAGAACAACAGGAGATAAATGTTTGGAAAAATTCTGCTTTTACTAGTCAGGAAAGAGAATAGAATAATTGGAAAATAATTGATATGAAACAGAAAATCCAGGATATCTGGAAGACAGCTTGCAGTGGGATACAATTTACTACAGTTACTGTGTATGACTTTGTAGCCTACAAGGAGCTGGAAAGCTCTTTCCACATTCAAACCAAAATATTCTATAAACAGTAGGAAGATGCCTACTGATTTCATTTGGCTTTTAATCAAGTATAGTAAGAAACTTAGATAACAATAAGATATTAAGCATCACTATGAATAAACATAAGGTGTGAGACTCTTTAAGTGTGAAATTCTGTACAGAGTAAACAAGATTCAGTGTATTATAGGTATTCAGAATATCTAGCACTTCAGTGTGGCTGGCTATACCAATCAGTAGAAAAAAAACAGTGAAAATAATGTATTCCTAAAAATATGAATGATATTCGTATACATTGGCATCCACAGGATTACATTCCCAGACTGCTTCCAACACTCAATCGACTGCATTGTGCAGAACTTCCTTTTCCATGTGGACATGTTGTTGCTCTTCTCTGCGATGAATTTAAACTTGTCTGTGCAGGTTAGAGGTATCTGGAGAACTCCCTCTAGGCTTGATCCCTCTGTGGATTTAATTTTCAGTACATCCAGCTTGCGAAACCCAGCTTGCGAAACTAAGACTAGGAGGGAAAGGATTGCATTGATAGTTCAGCTCACTCTGGAAAGAGGCACCTTGAGATGTATGTGCTTTGGGAAAAACACACACATCTACAGCATCTCAAGGCTTATGGGGGGTATGATTTTCTTTATAAATTCTTTACTAGAATGACAGCTTCTAAATTCTTCCTAATTAGACCTGGAAGAGTTTTTTGAGACCTTTCCTGTCTAAGAATTGCTTTACATTCTATTATAGACTATAGGGATAGCTGGATGGGGAAGAGAAACTATAAAAAGCAAAACAGGTTAAAGGTTATCTATTAGTTAATTGGAGTCACCGGAATGATGAACCTGAGTTAGTGTCTTTCAAGCCACATTCTAATTAATTTGGGGGATCAGGACACTGCTCCAATTATGACAAAGGGCAAATCTTAGTCCTGAAAAGCTGCAAGAATGATTTTAGGTTTTGTTTTTTAAAATGCATGATTATAAAGTGTATGAATCCTTTTACTATGGTATTTCTGGATGTGAATTCAAACACCAGATTTTAGAATTTAGGTATAGACAAAAGAACTGTAAATGCTAAGCTAATACAAATGAGTGAAAAGATTATTTATACTTAAAGACATAGGTATCAATGGTGTGATATTGTTATGTGGGTGAAGATATTTTTGTAAGGAAATCAGTGAAAACTTTCTGTTTAAAAATTGTTTCATCTGATAGTTAATGACTTAATACATAAAAAAAATATAATACAATAGTGTAAGTAAGCAGAATATCATTTACTTTTCAATTGGTATTTCCCTTTTTAAGTCAGCTTATGTTATTTCAGTAATAATTTTAAATAAGTCTTTATCTTTTACGCTCCCACATCCATTACCTCAAATAAACAATATTTAATTTGCTCTTGACTGAGAAAAAATAAGTCACAAAACAGCGAAAAATTTACACATCCCTGAGACAAAACAGTGTTTTTTTTCCTAGGGATTGATCTCCCTGAATGCAGCACACTCAAATTTATAGCAAATACACATTGAAATTGAGAGCAAATTTTCTCTTGAATATGTAATTCATTGGAAATTACACTTAGGCTAAGTACAGATAGATAGAATCTGTGCATGGTTTTACCCATGCTTGGGGGTTTCCTTTATTTGTGATATTTTGATTTCTGAAAATTGAAAGGCTCAGATTTATTCCAAATTTAAAGAAGAAAAAGAGAAACGATGCTATTGAAATAGAGCTAAACACATTAAACAACATTAAACATAAGTGGCCCTGTGAAGTGCGTGGGTGAAAGCAGTGACTTTTAGTTCAGATTGGCTTTAGTGTAAATGAAAACTGGCATTTTTTATTTAAAACTAATAGCAATTTAAGCCATTAACTCATGTAACTGAGAGTATTTTTTTATTATTTTAATTTGCCTGCTTGCTGCTTTCAAATTCTGAATGAAAATATACATTAATAAAGAAGAGAAAAGAAAGATAATATAGGGTGAAATACTGCACTCTGAAAACTGAACTGGAACACATATATCAAGTGCTGAATTCCTAACTACATCTTTTCTGAGGTATGGAGGAGGCCTATATTTTAAACTGTATTTAGCGAAATTCAGCATATAAAATATTATTTTATTGTACTTCTGATAGCTAATAGTTCAAGAAATAGTACTCTCCTGTTCAATATTAAATTGCACCAGAAAATTTATTGTTTCTCTATTTTAAACATACAAGAATATGCAAATAATTTTTAGTCTTCATATACTTTGTTAATACAGGATTATGAAAGTGTTTCTTCCATCGCTAATGAAAGCTTGAGCTGTCCAAGAATTATGCGAATCAGGTAGAAAAATTAATGTTTTGCTAGCAAATCACTGTCTGTTACTATATCTAGCTTTTAGTTCATGATGTGGGTTCAGTCTGCTATTTGGAAGCAGCATTTTGAGAATTTCTCTGCCTGGGTATTTTGAAAAAATTAAATATATTTCTAACTCATTTTGAATGAATTCATATCCTTTAATGGCTGTTGTCATTTTAATTTAAGAGCAATTTGTTGTGGTTAATTATGGACTCCTAACTTCTAAACACTTGAAAAGTAATCTGATATCTTCATACGTAAATTATGAATGGTTCATACAGAACTCGCACTGATATCAGTAAATAGTTTGAGGATTACCTTTAGTTAAATTGAGGCAATTAACAGGAGGAAATGAGATTTAGGCCTCTAAGATCTAAAATAAGTATGTCTCAACATATACTTTCTTTCAAAGCCAGTGTATCTTTTCCAGAAAATTCTTTCCTATCCCCCAAATTATATTATTAACTATAAATATTTAAATTTATTTAAATGTTATCCACATATGTTAAGAAAAAGTTATCTTTATAGGAAATTTTGCAATTATCCTCATCTTTCATATGGTCTAAGTTTTGCAGTCTGTTATAGATGATGAAATATTTTCAAGCTTATGTCTAAAATATGACAAACACTTACTTCTTACCAGCACTGCAAAAGTGACTTGCTAATTGCTGCATCCTTCTGCCCTCTTTTATTTTCTTGCAATTCAATAAACTTCTTATTCATAATGGGGTAGCAGTCCTAATAGCTTATGCAATAAGGGTGAGAAAATTCTCCTATACTGAATGTTTTTTTTTAGAAACTCAACTCTTGATTTGCTATGGCGCCACCATGCGTGTGATTCCACATATGGAATCAGTGAAGCAAGCTGACCAGATGCATGTGGCACACCAAAATACGGCATTAGTACACTGGCTAATAAAGGGAAGGGAGAAGGGAAGGGAGAAGGGAAGGGAGAAGGGAAGGGAGAAGGGAAGGGAGAAGGGAAGGGAGAAGGG
>JAWLRI010001049.1:881424-914249 GCA_034781795.1 Crypturellus tataupa | reverse complement strand
AAGGGAAGGGAAGGGAAGGGAAGGGAAGGGAAGGGAAGGGAAGGGAAGGGAAGGGAAGGGAAGGGAAGGGAGCTATTTTAGCAGTATTTCTGTAAAAATAGTGATCTACAAATATCCTCTCCTATTCTTTCAAATGGGCAATTTTATAAACAGTACAACTTCTTCATTAGCAGTTAACACTAATGAAATTTATTTAAAATAATAAAGAGATAAATTAAAATGAAATTTCCTTCCATATAAACCTCCAGTGATTTCTGTATTGGGAATAATATGAATTTATTGATAGAGAAATGAATTGAGTCTAGTCAGACAAACATAAAAACACCATAAAGATTGACGTAAATTTAGATTGTATCTATTTTTGTTTCCAAGACACTTATTAGTTCACACCTTACATACGGTTGAGAACATACTTATTATTTTTCTAACATGCTGTCTTTTGAACAAGATGTGAAAAATAAAAAAACCCACTTTTTTTATTTTTTGCCTTTTTTTTTTTTTTTTTTTTTTTTTTTTTTAAAGAATTAGGAAAGGTTAATACGGAAGAAAAGCCTGAGAAGAAATTTGTTGGTATGTGTATCCCATGTAGAATCTTCTCTGGGAATTAAGCGGACTCTGGGACTCTACTCCTGTGTTTTTCTGGAAATTAGCCCCAGTTAACGATATGAGTAATGAGAGGATGACAATTCTACCATCACTCCATTTTAGAGCATAATTAAGAGTCAGCGAGACATCATAACTTGGCACAGATGGCAGGTAAAACGAACAACTTGAAGGTGACTTTATCATCTTGTTTTTGATCTCTCTTCTCTTTTGAAACTTTGTCATCTTGAAAGATAATCTGTCTAGAACAGGCCACAAGGGTAAACAAATGTATTTCATCACCTTCTTCAGTTTTTGTTAAAAACTCTTGGGAAACTGAGAAATATAGTTCTGTAATCATCAACACTGGGTACCTTTCATCTCCCCTACCTTATGTAGGGAGTCCACTCCCTTCTGACCAGGTTCTTGAAGGAATTCCATATGTGGGGAGTTTTCATGTTTAATAACAAATGCATTTATATAATTCTCATTACCAGTTTCTCTAATATGCTCAAGGACTTATATAAACATATATAACTCAAGGACAAACACCTTTTTGAACCACTCAACTGATATGGTCATTATGTGAGCTCAATAATTGCGCTTTGGGTTGAGTCAAGTTCTTCTTTTGCAGGATTGCAGTCACCCCTGCAGACTCCCCAGAGCGCGCCTATCTCCTCAGGCCCTGTCCGTCTCCTCAGGCCTTTCTTTCACTTTAGGGGTTCACTGATCGGACACACCTTATTTCTTTAAGGCATGTTTTTCTTTTGCAAAATGTGGTGAATGAGTAGTTTGTACAATGTGTGTCATGTGAACTTTTAAAGTCTTTAATGGTGCAACAGTTCAAACTAGAAAGCTTTTCAGTCTTTGCCATTCACAGTTTTCCCTTTTTGTGTTTCTTTCACTTTGAGAAATAGTGAATCACACTATGCGTGCAGTGTCACCAATAATTTCACACTATTTTGGTGTTTATTCTCCTCTGTCACCTAGGACAATTTTAAACTAGTCTAAAGGACATACAGACAGGGATTTTAGTAAAAAAGAAATCTCTTCACATGAAAAGGGAAGTAGCATAAGGCATATTGTTAAAAGAGAACTTCAGAAAATTCACTATATTTTCAAGGATTCAGTTGTTCTTTCTTTTTTCTTTCTTTTTCTTTTTTTTTCCCTCCATATCTTTATCCTTATTAATAGTTTAAAACATTCAGCAATATAATTGTCAAACTCTACTGAGCAAGTCAAGGTCATTAAAGTCCCAAACCTAATTTATTTAAATAGTGTTGAACAATGATGTATTCATAGCAACAACTTTGTGTCAGTATTCTATCAAAAATGAATATTGAAGACCTAATTTTACTGTTTTTAGTAGAGCAATTACTTCATTTTAGAAAAAGTGACTTTTATAGTCTTTAAAAAAAACAATTTTTTTGAATTTGATCTGCAAGTGCAACCTGAAAAAAAAGCAGATTGATCTCTGCAATGGACCAGACCCTTATTAGTTACCCAATCATTCCTCAACTGCTGAGACAACTTTTTATAATCTAACAGTGAAAGAAAATGTCTGTTTGAGGAATACTTCAATAAGAATAATAATTTGCTGTCTTGACTTTGGGTAGCAACTTTAATTAGATGTTATTCATGGGCAGTTTCTTGAATTTGAGAGATCAGTTTTAAGCATGTGTGTATGCATTTTTTCTTGGTGCTTCATCAGCATAAGTTTTTTTTTTTTTTTAATTCATTTACATGAATTTCAGCTTTTTGATGTAAATGCGTATGTGAGTAAAAAGTGTCTGCTCTCTTAAATAATACATTAGATGATGCTTATAACACAAAGTCTGTAAAAATTATACATAATTGATACTGTCAGCATTATTCTGGCTTTTAAATAGAAGGTAGTCAGTGAATGACAATACACTTAGGAAGAATTATGAATGTTGAATGTACACTACTGCTAATGCATACTACCAACATGATATCTATTTAAAAGTAATGACTCATTGCAAACCTCTTCAAATGTAGTGCTGGCCTGCATTAATACAGAAATTATTTTTCTAGGGGAAAAACATTATTAAATTAAATTATACTTCTTGATTTTAGAGTTTCTGTTTCACTCACAATTTAGATTGATATATAATTGATTGGAAAAGATTAAGAACCATAATTTCCAAGGGCAATGAGAACAGATAGCTTATCAAGGAGTCCATCTTAGAATTCTTTAGCAATGATAAATACTACAAAATTATAAATCTCATAAAATACAACCTCATAGATTTAGTTGTATTTTCCAGATAGAATTCTTCATTAACATGACAGCTTCAGTTTTTGAATAGCATAAAGATATCACCATTTTTTGAAGGCATTAAATGAAGTTTGGACAATGCACCTATTCTTGAACTCCTATCCTCATTTTTTATAACTGAAATACTATTTTCCCATTTAAATTGTACTTTTTCTTTTTTTCAATGAATATGCTCTCACATTTTAATATCATGCACTTTTTTCTTCTGAATATCACGCTTCCATCCTCTGAGTAGTTCTGGAGCCATTGACTTTGCTTGGACAGCTTTGCTTCCGCATCAGCTGTCTCTTGCTCTGTGACTTTCACAGGCTCCACATGGATAATTTCACAGCCCCTACCATCAAGCACAGCTCAGCATTTTGAGACTGCTGTAAGTGTTCCTGTCTACTCCTTTTTCCTCCATTACACTGGCTCCAGCTATGTTCCCACCCCTGTTTCTTGTCCTAGCCCAGGCATTGTTCAGCAATGTGCTCCAGCAAGGGAGATTAAATCACCATGCTCCTAGATCTGTATAATAGGTTTCAAACATTCATAGAGGCATTACCAAAACAGAGAGATTTACTTCTATTATAAGTATTTGTACACTGTCAATTGGCTACCCACATTTTTGGCCTGTCAAATTAATAGTGCAAAGATACTGTCCAAAAACACATTAGATGAAACTGTGAGACATTTTTTTCAGGTGCATTTGTAATTTTCAATTATTTTCTTACTCACATAGTAATTTTTCCGGTCTGAAGGTGCTCCTTTATTTATATTGAGCTGACCTGTGTGAATATAGAGTGAAGAAGAAAAGAGTAGCCTGAAGCAAAGTAGTCCAGTATATATATATATATCTGCTCAAACATGAATATTAAATTGCATGGGGAATACTAATATTTTTCTACAGCTGAATGTTCAGGCTTAATATGTACTCTGCCTTGTTTTAACTGATTAGAAAAAAAAGACACTGAAGATTGTCAGTGTAATTGGTCACCCTTCCCATTGAAATCATAGAGGGATATACCTACAAAGTCCAAGGCTGAATTTAGATTTAATAGATTTCTCTACTAGATAATAAAATGAGACAGGTACTTGTATTTCCTTACTGGCATTCTTATTATACTGTAATGAACACTGACAAATATTCTCAGTTTATATCATCAGATATGTCTTCCACTGCTCAGGAAATAGGTGGTATGAAAATGACTTTCATGAAAACTGGAATATAAAAAAAAAAGAAAACTTCATCAAAAAAAAAAAATGTTCATAGTTGACAAAATTAAGCCATTGAGGATAGGTGCCCCCTAAGAAAAAGAATACTAAGAGTTTTTATCCACAAGTGATATATCTTCTGAATAAGATGCCTCCATTGTCACAAAACTTGGCCATCATGCTGTTACTATTGATGGCTAGTGATGACATGTAGCACCTGCGTAAGAATATTGAAGTGAAATTTATATTCAATAAAATACGAGAGTCTGAGTTTATTATGGGAATATTAGCTGTTTATATTATCAACACAATTGTTAATGCACTGTTAATGACATACATTAACAAATGTTAATGCCATTGCCACTGGGGTTTACAGCTGTTGGTAAATCCTCACTTTCTTAATTTTAAGTATTGTAAATCCTGGACAAATTAGAATCTTACAGCTATCCAGAAGGTATGTCCTGTATGAATACTAAACCAGTGACAGTGATCTCTATGTGTCAAAGGCACAAGTTCTGGTCTTGTACGCTCAGAGAGCTATCTGTGACAGACCAGCTTTTCTCATCATGCTTGATTGACATAGTTGTGTTGAGCCCTGCCTTATGTTAGATATTGAAACTGCTTCACCATCACACCAGAAAAAAAAGTCATCATTGTAGTTGGATTCTTAATAACTATTTGTTAACTAATGCATGTGACGTCACAACTGGTTTGCCAGACCACATACAGGAAGATAATCCACTTTTAAAAATTACGCCCCCAAAATTGAATTTCTGTCAAATTTCTGCCCCATTTTCTGTCACTTTTTTTTTTTTTTTTTTTTTTTTTTTTTTTTTTTTTTTGCCATCAGAGGTGAGCTAACAGTTTAGCTTCTTTGACTCACTTTGATAAAGTCAGGAGGAGATGTTCTAGAGATTATGTGCCAATTAACATTTTATTCACAGCACAGAGAGTAACCTAGGGCTCTCATTTCATAAAGGAAATTAGAAAATTCTGGAGGTTGACTTTTCCTTTCCTTCATTTATAAATGTATCCATAGGAGGGAAGGAAAAATTACATAGCAAATGGGTATATATTTATAAAATAAATAGATATAATTAGATATAATCAAATGAATTATTCAACAAAGTATATATTGAATGAACTTTCTATTTTTTAGTACTTGGAATTGATCTAAGGCAATTATTTCAATAGTGTATTGAAGACAGAGAAAAGAAAGATAATTAGTAAGCACAATATTGGGGTTTCAAATTTTTTTTATGTCTACAGAGCATATAAACTCATATAAGCTAATTACAGTGTATTTTCTGTGTCTTTAAACTTGCTTAGTTTTATATGCTAGAATGTTATTTTAAAATAACACTCTCTTACAATTTTGGCTGAAGAAAGTGTAAAACATTTTGTTCAGCAAAAAGTAATTATCAAATAAACAGATTCCAGTTCTGCCTTGCCTGCATATCACAATCATAATTCTTTTAATAAAACAAATTTAAAAAATAAAAATAAAAAGATTTTATTCCTGCTTTACTGAGCGTTGGAAAACAGAAACTAAATGATGAAGTCTTGATGTAGTGCATGTGTCAAACATTATTAAATCTGGTGAAATAGAGGTCTTAACACCTATTTCTTCATGTGAAAAAGGAGCACAGAGACCATCACTGCAAAGAATCTGTATAAAAATTCAGACCTTCTAGCTTTGCTGCTGGGAAATATGTAATTAACTTCAACTCTATTTCTAGTACCAGTAAAATAAATTCAACATTTTTCTTTAGATCTGTAGAATACATTTATACTAGTACATTACAACCAGCATTTCTTGAAATGAAAGTTCATCACCATCATGCCAAGATTATTTTGAAATTGAATGCTCACCTCGCTCTTCCAGTAGAGTATTTATATTTTACTCTACAATACTTATATTAAACACCCACTGGTGAGAAACCCGGTGCTTTTTTTTTTTTTTTTTTTTTTTTTTTTTATACAGTCTTTCTGTGGGTTGTGCAATGATGTGCTGGAGATCACAACAACATCTGAGCAAGGTCTGAGTCAGCTTGGTACCCCAAATAGGCCAGAGTGAATTAGCTCACTTGTGCTGAATTGCTGTACTGCTTCTGGTATGTGAACCAGGTTGTTCAGAACTGTCTCAGATATTTCTGCCTTTCCTCCCAAAAGGTATTGCTTTTCATATACATTTTGAAGTTTGCAACAATATGTAAAGAACTCCGAGGTTTACTGGGGCAGAAAATAAGTGCAGAAACCAAATCTGACTATTCGTCTAGCCCTTAGAATTAATTTCTTTTCTCATGCAACATATGAATATCTGTACAGTGAACAGGAACTTGTACTAATATAGTCAGCAATTTTATTACTGTATAAATCATGAAATCAAATTACATTTTTCCCCCAACTGGGCTATAGAGGAGCCTTCACTATCTGTAAAACCACACAATCCCTATTAAGTTTTCTATTTAAAAAATGATCAAGGTTGAGAGGCATTTTGCAAGGTCTTTTGATGATTGACAGAGATCTGCAGTCCAAAATATTTAGAGATCACTAACCCAGATTATGGCATGAACATGGTATAAGAGAAAGAGAGAGAGAGAGAGAGAGAGAGAGAGAGAGAGAGAGCGCTTTGAGAATATGCCCAGATCTTTAAAAGAAAAGTCATACTTGACCTTCAGAAGGTTTCAGACCAAGAAATCCCAAAGGATAGAACAACTACTTGCAGTCCCAAGCACAATGTCTGCAGACAAATGTGAGCTTCAGCTTTGCCCTTAAAATTTCCATATCACTAGTTCCAGGAAGTTGTGCTGCTTTACATTAGTTGGTTAGTGTTCCCCACTCTGAATTGTTGAATTCTGCCCATTTACTCTAGAGTGATCCAAATAAATGGCCTTATTTTTACACTGTATCATGAGCATCTTTTTATTGCTTACAGTCTTCCAATCTACAGTTTTGAATTAATCTTGCATAACCATAGACACCTGAAGCACATATATGTACATGATCCTATAATCCCTTTCTATTCAGTAAGCAGAAACAGATACAATTCATCCAACTTAACTTCTCATAGTGATTTTCTTAGTTTGGGATGCATACACAGTGTGGAAATACTTTCTCTCAGTTGCCTTGAGGGGATGATAAATTACATTGTGCACAACAGTCAGATGAATTACATTCTATTTTTCCATCAGACAAACATATACTTAGTATACACGAAATTTTCTCAGTTTGTGGGAATAGGAGGTATGTAAAACATACTGATATTAAAAATGATCAATGAAGTAAAGAAAAAAAATTGTTGACTATACACTGTATTACAGAAGATCTGAGATACTGCAGACAACTCTAAGATCTAGTCACCTAGAAAGCCATGTATATGCTTCAGGATAACCAGAGAAACTCCATTTCCTCTCTGTTGCACTGTGTTGTGAGAAAATATAAATTTATTTGAAGACATGGTGTTTATTGTTATTATTATTATTTTTTTTTTACATTATAAAATATCCCACTGCCTTCAATAGGGTAATTCATACACAAAGTCCAGAGAAAAAGCACCACAGGTTTTAATGGGTCATTAAAACTGAGCTATGAAAATGATTAAACACCAGTTTCCACAAAATACCCAAGGAAACTTACAAAGGTATTATAATAGAAAGGTCATGTATATATGGGCAGTTTTCTTACTATGGAGAAAAAGAGATTATAGCGGCCTAAATTCAGTCTGATTGCATTTAATTCAGCATCAAAACTTTTTCTTTATCAGAGCTTCTGTTTTTGAATTTCATTGAGATGCCAGATTTTAATTTCCCCAGATTTATTTAATTTAACAAAACAGGTTAAGAGAGCTACTTAATAACAACTCCTTTTTTCCCCCTGCAATGTTTTGGAAATGTGTTTTTGAGAAATTGTACTCAAGAGTGAAAGATATTAATAATAATGAATTGATTTACATAGAAATAGGATCATTATCATGTTGGCTATATGAAATTATTCATTGTTTAAAATTTTAAACTATGTCTTTTATTTTAAAGGCATTTTTATTGCTTTACACACTGCCCCATAATCTTATCTCTAATTGGTTTTGGATTTTCTACAACTCAGACACATAATTTTTATGACTTTAATTAAAGAGGTAAAAAATCTTTTTGTAAGATATGTTACTTTTCAAAATTTGTTTTCATTTTTTATTTTACAGGTAAAGGGACCTCTCTTTATTGTCACTTATTTTTGCATAAAAGAGATAGTGGAAAGAATTTTTATGTCACATTTAATTTTATTCCTCTATAGAATTAGCATCACCATTTTTTTTTCTTTCATCTCTGTTATTTCTAAATTATGCAGTGATTTCTTAATTGCATTATCTGTAGATCACAAATTATTGCAAAGAAGAAGTTATAGTAGTTGCTCATCACCTCTCAAATTTTTCACACAACAAAATGTAACCCTTGCTCACAAAATGAGGCCATTGACGTTTTCATCTTTTAAAAAGTAAAGAAAGAAAAAAATAAAGAAAGTAAAGCTTATTATCTCATTTCCTTTATATTTCTCATTAATACCAAGGGCAAAAATGACAAACATTGTGTTTATAGCAAGAACTTTATGAATGCAAAGGAAGAGTATGACCTCCTCATGGACAACATGTATCTGATATAACTCCTCTTGAAAGGATCAAACCATTTGAGGGGATTTGGTGTCACTTGGGATTGGAGGGGATGTTCCACTCTGCCTCAGAACCAACCGTTATAAATTAAGGACTTAATTAAGGACTTAATTAAGAGTAAAAGGTGGTTATATGAAAACCAAGTGAAAATAAATACCTCTCTGCTGGATACCCATGGCTAAAGTGAGTTATAAAGATATAAAATTTACCTAGAATATTTCACCTATATTTTCATGGCATTTTATTAACTTGTTAGAATTACATACCATATTACTATTACCTATGAAATAGTGCAAAAATGTAAAAGAATTGCACATAAAATCCATATAACAAAATTAAGTTTCAACAGTCCTTAAGGAAATTTGAAAATTATAAACATAAATCCTCCGAGATTATTTTCCCCAAATTTTAATTTTCACTTCTAGACCTTACTTGTACTATAAATATCTTAGTCTAGTAGACCTATTTTGTAAGGTGTTAATTGTTTAAATGGTTTTATCTAAGAAAAAAATGCCCCCCCAAAAAACAAACAAGTTCTGTAACATGTAACTGCAGCATTATGTCTTTTAAATAATGAATGGTTTGTCTTGAATGATTTGAGACATGTATAATTACACCTTAAAATAATTAAATGATTCAGCCTCTATAGGACAGATGGCTGTATCAGAGAAACCAGCTTCCCAATTGGCACTAATTAACACCCTTGTTGGAATCTCAGCAGTGGCCAAAATATTAAATGAGTATCAAAACTAAATTACTTAGTCAAAGAGAGTTTGTCTAAGTCAATATATTGATAAGACATTGTAAATGCTTTAACTGCATGTATGCTCCCTCATATGTATTATGTGAATGTAAACAGGTGATTTCACACTCCTTTAAACATACATAACATTTTTGTCCTTAAACTGTAACCAAAATGCTCAGGGTTTGTATGTGTTCTATAAGGTAGGAATCCGAGACATGGATGTTAGGTAGTAGGATGTTAGGTATTCTACGCAATAACTCAAAAATTCAATTGGTACAAGAATGTGCTTATTTAAATAAGCACATTCTTATTATTCATTATCATATCATTCATTATCTAAATCTAAATTTCTTCTTTTTAACCATGTTTGAACACAACAATTTCTGGAATCTAGTTCCATGTTTTCTGATTTTATGGTACGTACTTGCTGCAACGAAGATTCAGTTTTAAAAAATTCATAAATTTAACAAATACTGTACAAAATGCATATGCTTAACAAATACTATACAAAAACTGTGCAACATAGATTCATATATTATAAAATATGGAAGTGAAAAGTACATTTAAAAATCTTATTATTTAATGTAAGGAGATCTCCAGCAACTACTGCCATCAGTATCTTTAAGGGTTTAACACGCAGAGCTTGTCTGCGTATATATCAAACATAGTGACAGGAAGGAACACAGCAATCCTGAAAGGCCTTCATTCTGAAAATTAAGTTCTTACCATGAAAACCTTGACATAACAAACTATGGTAGCATATATGAGTGAACACAGGTTATATGAATACAAAAAAAGAAGGAATTTGAAGCATAATCTCAAAGATGTACATTTTCTTTAAATATTTCAGAGCTTTTATTTTTCTCTCCATGATGGAATAAAATATAAAAAGAATCTAATCAATCAAAATAACATTCATAACTAAATATAAACCTATATTCATTCCATTTTACAGCTTTGTCTAAATACAGTTACTGTGGAAGCCATATCTGAAGTATAGGAAGATAGGTTCAATGGAATTTCCATCTATTTATTTCAATATGGAATAAATGAAACATGGGCAAAAGACAATTCACTTGTCTATGTCTCTAATATTTCACTTCCTTTCTTGGGTTAAACAGATTAGTTCTAAAAACTGATTTTTGACATCATAGTTCTGTATTTTCATGTTCCAACCCTTCTGCCTGGAGTTCAAAAAAAACTTCGGAAACTTCTACTGTACTAGCACATTTTCTTTTTGCCTTTCATGCTGCTCATTAGAAGAATCAATTCTTATCCACACTTTTTCAAATTATTTTTATTGAGAAGAAAATTTTTAAAATAAAAGGGACTAATAAATAACATGAATATCTATCTATGAATGGTGCTTGCCTAACATCTCTGAGAGACAATTTGTACCTTGGCCAGAGGAAAATCCAGGGGGTTTGCAACAATGTACTGGCCTTCACTGTCCCAATAATTTTCTTCAGAATAACTCAGTCTCTGTTCCAAAGCATCACTGCAATCCATGCAGTACATACATGGAACAGTAGTTTTTAATTGTGTGGATAAGAATTTACTGATGACTTGTCCATGTGGGGAAGTTAGTTTACAAGACAGCATGTGAAAGTCTATCATATTGGCCATCTCTGAGAATGCTGCAAAATAAATATGAGATAGTGCACTTCACTTTGGAAGAGAAAGAAACAACTTTGCTATATTCCTTTCATACAAAATAATTAAATATTTATAAATATTTAAGACTTTATGAAGCAGGCCATGATCCTCCACAAGCATAGACTATCCCATAGCCACTAGGAGCAATTTCTATTCCATACTCAAACTCTTCAAAACAATTTAAAAAATTGCTGTTATCACTGTTTTGTTTTATTTTGCCTTTATTTAAAAAAAAAAAATCTAAACAAGACTATTCTACATATCAAATATGGTTTTCATACAGATTATTCTGTATTCTGAAATGGGGTCTAGAGGTCTTTGGACAAACTCATAGCAGTTACTAAACAAGCAGAAACTGCCCATAACTTGGGAGTCCCTTGGGAGTCCCCCCTCTTTTAGCTGGAAGCATAATCTCAAAGCTGGAAGCTAAAAGAACGTATGAAGGAAGTTTTATCACTGAATGCTTGCTCCATACCTACAGTTTTCCCAGGGTAGCCCTTTTTGGCAGTTGTGTGAAACTGCATGCTTAACCAGTGGACCTTGGATATGAGTGGCACAGTTGTTCTTGTGCTAACTATGACAGCAGTGGGAAATGCTGGGGAAGAGATGGTTGCATTTTATGCCAGTAAAAGCTGCAGTAAGGATAAAGTCACTTCCATTTTAAACCAAAATCGATTTTGGTATTACAAGTACTGACTTACTCCAGTACTTAGGGAGAAGCATATCTGTATAGTTGTTATAGCAGAGCTTTCTAGACTAGTTGTTACAATACAAGCTATACTAGGAAGCTTTGATTAGTAGATTAGATTATTTTCATGCTGCTGAACTTCCATTGTATTGTTATCAGTGATGTGCTGGAATGCTTAGAGCTTTGGATAGACATCTTTTAAAATTATGATTTCAAATAAAATATAGAAAATAAAAAGAAATAGATCACAAAAAGAATGTAATAGAGAAAAAAGTAGACACATTATCAAAAATTGCAAAATATGAAATATAGAATACACATATAATTATAATTGTCAGGCATTACAATGCAGAACATAGCTCCTATAAAATTCTTATATCCATTTTCTCATATATCTTCCTAATATATCTATAATGAAAGAATGCCAAATAAAAGTTACAACAGTAATGACCAGAACAATACATTTAAAGAAGAGGAGAAACAGTGGGAAGCATGATTAATAAAACTTAAAGCAGAAATCCGCTCAGAGGAAGATGCTTTTTGTTATGTTTCATTGCTTATTACCGTTCTGGAAGCATTCAGGCTGATCGGTGATTAAATAGTACTCAGAGAGTGCAATGGAAATCAGGACACTCAGCTTATGGTTTGTAACCGGTCAGTTTATGTGATTTGGAACACAAATCTTCTGTGCTTGACAGTGACTTTCCCAAGTGTAAACGGCTTCAGAGATGTGAGGCTGCAGTTAATAGGTGCTTCTCAACACTGTGTGGTTTAGGGGATGAAAGGTGTGCAGAATACAGGTATACTTTTACAATTTCCACAGTGATCAGCTTTCCTGTGGTTTTCAATTATGTGTTTCACAGTAGCAAGAATCTTATTTCTGTTTATTCCCATTTCTCAGAGGGAATCTGTCCATGCAGTGATCTTTTCGCTGAGCTAGAAATAGATAACTTATCCAAGGTTGACCACTACGGATTCTTAGACATAAACAGAGTATTGATTTCATGGCTCTGCAAATTTGGAGATTGCAGTAGTTCCCAATACTAAGACTTTGTATGTATATGGTTCTTCTATGTGTTTTAATGGTTCTTTTAAACTTATTTTAGTGAAAATAAAATAGTTATTTTTTAGAAAATAAATAGAAAATAGAAAATAGAAAAATAGAAAATAGTTTAAGTGAAAAATAACTTAAGAATTTAGTATGCTTAGCATTAGAATGGAAAACAATGGTAAAAAGCAGGTTCCTCCAGATCATATGTAAAAAAACCCTGTTACTGCACATGAATGAGCAACACAACTTCCTTTCAACTAAGAATGATCAAACTTTCATAATATCCTATCAAGGATTTGTTTCTGAGATGTAGAAGAATTCTATAGAACAAGGAAAGTTCTAGAGAAATGTGTTCCATTTTTATTAAAAAAAAGAATAAATTGGTTTAATTTGAATTAACAAAATGCTTAAAAAGTTCCTCCTAAATACCTATGAAGAGGTATGATGTAATAAATTTTGTTTAAAAAGAAAAGCATCAGAAAAGTTATGGATATCACATTCATATTTTGGCCTGAAAAATAGTCGTAGTCAAGATTATGACACTTATAAATATACCTTTTTAATGTAAATATATATATATATATATATATATACAGTAAATATATAATAGGGTGATGGCAGTCAGAAAATAGAAACTCTAAAGAATTTATTGCCCTAAGCACATTGCAGTTAATTTAGTCTTTCAGCCCACAGGCATTAAACATTTTTCCATCTAGATTTTTGTTGCTTTGGGCAACTATCTATGTGTTAAAGTTGATCAGTGATTAAGGGTAGCAATACTATTTCTCATCTTATGGTTTTGGTATACTGGAATCTGACAGTTATTTAAATACCATAAACATAAAACAAAATGGAATAGTGTATCTTAGAAAAGAAAGAAAGGAGATTTTTTTATATGCAGGTAGTATGCTGAATTAGCATGCTGAATATGCATGAATTAGCATATCATTAGGTGCTTAGTTAAATGAAACAGTCTCAAATAATGTTGATTAAAACAAGCATTTTAACAAAAAGTTGTCAAGCTAAAGAATGAGACTATAAAAGCTTATATACTTTGTCAGTGTTTCTTCTTATTTATTCTATGGTAAACACAGAAAGCTGACTTTTTTTTTTTCAAAGTTTGCCTTTCTGGTCCAGATTTCATAAAAGAGATGGCTTCAGCAAAAATCACACCTCCAAGAGATTTGTTTTGAAAAGCCTCTCACATTGATCCTGAAACAGCTCCCTGAAGTCCTCTGTGATATTATTTAAGAAAGATTTATCCCTGTAAGAAGGCTTAGGATAATACCAAAACCAGCTGACCTTGGGCAGCTGAGCGCAGAATCATGCTCCAGCTGGCTTGCAGCGCAACTGTAGTGAAGTCTGAGTGATGCATGGAGAGGGCTATCCCTGGGAAAATAGATGCCTTCCTCCTGCCTAAGCTCTAAGCTCCAGAGAAGTGGTGGAATTAAATTCCTTGGGCCTTCATTGTTGTAAAAGGGAGGGTGGAGAGAAAACTTAGTTTAAAAAGATTTTTGGGTTTCCTCCTAAGACTTACAGTGGGTTTCAGGAATACAACAGCTTTATTTGTTGAATACATCAACTATCATTAGGTATTATCAATATGCTTGTAAATAAAGCTGCTGCATGTAACACCTATAGCAATCTATAACAAAGAATTAGGTGCATTGATCTGTATTTCTCTGTTAAGAAAATAAAAATTTGAAGTCGCTTTTGTAAATACTTGATTTCATAATGTTCTGGTCCAAAGCATCAATACAGTCCTAGCGGGTTATTAGGCATGCAACACCTTGGTTAGGAAGCTTGTCATTACCTCTATGAACATATAAATGTTGACATCTGTAATTCATGATATAAATCAGACTAGTATGTCAGACAGAGGTGTTGCATATTTTAATTGTGTTTTGGTCACTTCTTCCTTTGCTGTTTCTGTTTTTCCTAGTAGTTAGTATTTAATAAAACATTATTTAGCAAGTTATTATAAGCAGTGAATATGGAAACTTTAATTAAATGTTCTAATTTGATTTGTGCGTTTGTTTATATGTATAGAATATATTAAAAGGGAGATGCTTTTGAGCAGGATGTCCAATTAGTTAATAAACATTAATTTTTCACTGTAGCATATAACAGGATATGATCCTGAATTCACTCTGGTCTCTGCTTTGTACTCTGCTGACTCCTAATAACATTAATAACAATACATATTAGTAAATGCATTCTTGCTTCAAGTAACTCAGGGTGTATTTTTATTCTGATGTTATAGTTGTTTAACATTAATAATAGAACTTTGCTTAGATTGTATTGCTCTTTATTATCTTCTGCACAAACCCTGTGATTGGCATGTTTAATGTAGTCTTGCACTGTGACATGCTGACCACTGAGAGTATTTTTAGTCTCAGCTATCCAACAGGGAAGCTGAGACTAAAATTAACCACCGTCTTTCTTATTTGGAACTATCTATCTACAGCAGTGTTTAAAAAAAGTCTGAAGAAAAAAATTTTCAACCTAATAAAAATGGTAATTTAACTGTCTGAAAATATAGCAAAATTGAGCTCCTTTTTTTTTTTTTTTTTTAAATATATAGCAGCTGCCCTTGCAAATTTAGAAAACAAGAGGAATGATTAATCCTGTGGGTAAAAGACAGCTGGACTATACATGCACAGCAATATTTACCTGCAGAAATTGCCTCTTGCTTCTGCTGTTTGGCTGAACTTGAATGTTGTAGCCCCAGTAGACAGGAACTGCCAAGGTGTCCTATTGAAGGGAACAGATAGAGTTTGCATGCTCCTGGGGCTGTAAAACTATTGTTCAGCATCAGAATTGGGAAATAGACCCTGAGCTGTAAGTGGAGTGCTCCTATAAAGATAGCTAATTTATAAAAGACTTGTGTTAATTTGGTGCTTATCTTGAGCTATTATGGTTTTATGCACCATTATCCTTTCTTACATTTGTTTAAATATCTAGTATCTTCTAGCACATGGTGTTTCAATCCTTAGGGGATTGCTTGCAGCTGGAGTTATTTTGCTCTCTGCTCTGCAAATCCTTTGATGCATCAGCTGAGAAAAGCTTAATGTTCTGCTTTACAAATGAATAATGTTGTACGGTTACTTCCGGTAGCGCTAGATTTTGTGATATATGGTATTGCTAGATATACCCGCTGAGAATTATGTAAGCAAAGAATGCATGTTCAGAGACAGAAGAATGACAAAATTCTGTTTTCACTTAAATAAGATAAAACATAAAATAAAACAAGCTCCCCATGGAGCTCAATATAACTAAGCTCTTAAAAATAAATCATTTTTGGTATATGTAAGAGTTATCCATAAAGCTTTAAATAAAGTGAATCATTTTATTTACACTAAATGTTTGATACATAATCTCTGCATGTACTGCTAAATGCATGCTTCACAACATGGAAAAACTAAGGTGTGAAGTATGGTGACTAGAGCAGAGGATTTGCTCTGCACTATAGGGTCACTTGTGCTTGAGGCTTTTCATTTGGTTCACATGAAGGATCATTAAAGCAATACTCGCCTAGTTGCTAGCAACACTAAAAATGATTCCTTATAACCACACTAGCTGCAGACAAAGTTCATACATGGTCTAATAAGAGTGGAGAGGTGAGACTGAAGGGAAGAGAGAAAAGTTCATTGGAAAAAAAAGACATTGAAAAGAAAGGAAGAAACAATCATAAGGGCAAGAGGAGAGAGAAGCAAAGGTGAAAGATATTCAACTTTTGAGGCTGATAGAGTGTAAGCATGAGTATGGGAACATAAAGCGAAAGGGAAGAGCAGCACAGGGAATGCAGATATTAACCACGAAAAGGAAAGGAGATGGACACAAAATTGGATAGAATTCACTTCTCTGTGAGTACACAGGAAAAGAAGAGCTCCCTTGTTTGTCTCTTGTGCCTGCAGAGGATATGGTTTTAATTTTTTCTCTAGTAGTTTTAATAGATAGTAGTTTTCAATAGATCCTAATTTTATTTCCGTTTATGAGAACTTTCCCTTTTGAGGATCTTTCTTAAAAAAGAAATCTGATGCTTGATTTACCTTAATTAGAATAATCTTTATGAACAGCAAAAAAAGTAGACACAATTGAAGCATTAAAAATTCCTATGGGGATTATGATTTTTATTTTTCATCTTGCAGTAGTTCCAAAAGGACAGGGACATGAAAGTCTTGTTTTAATGGAGTTTAATTTTGTACTCTCTGTTTTCTCTATTTTCTCTTTTATCCTTTGATGCTAGGAACTATCTTTCTAAAAAAATAAATATTGTTAAAATTAATGAATTTTAGTAAAATAAGTTGTAATGAAGCACAAGCACAAAAATGTGCCTTGTGAGCGGCCACTGCATCACAGGTCAGCACCACCCATTGTGATCTACCCAAAGGGGACAACAAACCCATATAACCTCAAGCCAAACCCTATGGACACACTACTAAGACAGGCCAAAGACAAGATGAGGCACGGACGGATGAGCATGTGATTAAGTAGCTTGTCAAGTCAGTGATTAAATGAGCCAAACCGAAGAGGATCCCTGGCTCACATTGGGCTTAAGATTTGGACATTAGAAATGATCTCTTCTGGCGGTAGCTATAGTGACAATGCTCTGAAAAAAATTGCATGAAATTCCCTTGAATTATCAAGCTACACCATAACTAGACTACCAAGTAAACTATTAAATGGAATAGACATATTAAGAGATATAGCAGTGCTGTTTTTACGTAAACTTTATTTCTAATCTCCATTGCTTATGCAGAATAGTATAGTGATCTCCACAGAACAGTATCTCTGGCTAATTACTGCTTCATCCCAATCAGTATTAACTGGGAGGTAATTTGTAAATCATTTCTGAGGGAAACATTTCATCAGCTCATATGCTAAATATCGCACAGTGTGACTTGGGGTTTCATTTGGCTTTGTTTTCCTTACAAAGCCCTTATTTTCTAAAGCCTTTCCCTTATTTTGGAAATAGCTATGTCTTGAATAGTTCCTCCCATCTCCATCCTCCCTTCAAACAAACAAACAACCCTCTATCTTTTCATTTTACAAAGTAGTGTTTCTTTTCATTCTCTTTTTAGATTCCCCATATCTATGGTCCTTGCAACATTTTGGACACTGCCCAGGCCAATATTTTCTCTCACACATTATTCAGTCTCTTACAGTGTGTTGTGAAACTTCACTCTGTGAACCATGCTGGAGTCTTCAGCTTGCTGTTGTCCTTTTATATGGTCATGCATTTATGCTTCCTCGACCTTACTCAATCCTGAGTTTGTCTGCTTTCCAACAAATATATCCTAACCTGATGCTGTTCTGCAGCCTAACTTTTCCTTCCGACAGTTTCTTTCTCCAGTCAGTACTATTTGTCAGTCATCTCCCAATATACCACAGTCTCAGATTAGAATTTCTATAAACTCACAGATAGAGTGGTTATTTCCTAGGCACTTTAATTGAGAGCACCTATTTGAAGATAATGATCAGATGATCTCCAAATTTATTAATTTAAAAATACCTGTAGTTATTTATTTGCCTATTTTCAAATATTAATGAATAAAGATGATGATTAATAGATACTATGAAGGAAATTAGATATGGCAGAGTACTTCTGGTTTATCTAAACTATTCTCATGATAATAGTAGGTTATTCCTAAAAACAAGCAGTATTTGCTACTGCAAGCCTAGTTTGAAATGATAAATGATGGAGTTACTGCTTCTCTTTGTGGAATCTATAAAGATATTATGAAACTATGAGTTGACATCTTCCCTTTCTTAATATAATTAAAACCATTCACTGGCTGTAATAACGTTTTGACAAATGGTAATATGTGATTCTCTAGACTAATTTAGCAAACACTTATTCAGATATGAACTACCTGCAAAGCCAACAACTACTGTAGTGCAATAAGGATACAAACTTCCTAATCACTAGGGTCCTTGACTCTGTAATGTAAATCAGTGGACACTACATAAAGACCTGACCAAAACAAAGCAATTCAGTAGGATTTGAATGAATTGCTCATTTTTCCGGCATGATGATGCAACTTCAATAGAAGTAGCAAAAGTAGCAAAGAGCTCCTGTATGAAGTCGCTGTTGAGCGCAATGGGAATTATTCCATTCTGTCGCATGAAGGACAGAAGCGTTGTGTTTCCAATGTCTGATAGAGGTCTCCCATCATTAACTCCTGACCCTCGGAGAGATGGACCACAATAGCTAGGCTCAGCTGTCATTTGGTGCAAGTTCCTTAGCTACAGAATATAGAGTAGTTTATGGATGTGCAGCCCTTTCAAGGACTGACTGCTTCAGGGTTAGAGTCTGTGCTAGATACATCCACAATTCTGGGTCCAAATTATGAAGTTAGCTGCCCATATTTTATGTGCTCCTGTGCTAGGCATCTAAGTGTTATTTTATGATGTTGCTTTTTTGTAGATGATTAAATACCTTTTTCAAAAGTGAGTTTGGCACTTAAATTCCTACATTCCATTTACCTTTCTGGTGACAGTAGTAATAACAATAATAAAAGATTCAAGGGCTACCATGACAACTATAAATGGCTATATAACTGTATAAGGGCATATACAGTTTTCTTGCTGTTTTCATTTTCAGTGACTGAAGTCCTAAAGCTTCTCTGCTTCTTTCATATTTCACTGTTCTGGAATTCAATAAAAATTCAATAATAGAAATTTGCATTCATTTTTAGGCTAAAAGTAGATACATCCTAACTAAGACAGCAGTATATTCATAAAATCCACTCTGTTTATTAAATATAACACTAATCTGAGATAAATTCCAAAAAAGCAATATGCCAGGAAATAATTTGCAGAACTAAACAGGCATTGATCTCTTGGTGAAAATAGTCCTAAAATGTAATTATCTTTCATGGACTCAATTGCTTCCTTTTTGGGATTTGTTTGTTTAAATTTGGTAATACAGCTAATGTTGGTTCCCGAGATCCATGAAACTTGTTAATATGATTATACAATCACCACTGGAAGGAGCTTTGTGATAGGGAAAAAATTAAAATTTGCAGACTGAAAACCAGTGAAAGGCATTCCAGAAGCATTAAAGTACCAGAAATTCTAGACTGAGTGATTCACTGCCACATCTCCTGCAGTCAAGTATTTTCTCTTTTTTCAAAAGCTTGTCATAAGCTTTTTATCTTGGGTTAAAAAAAAAAGAAAGGAGGGAGCTGCTGGACCCTTTTGTAGGACTCTTTCTGGGGCCTTTTTTTTTTGACAGGGAAGACTGCATAAGTGCTGGTCCCCAACAGCCCTTTGTGACAGAGGACACGGTGGTGGGGACACTGAAGTGGGCACTTTGGTTACCTGCTGCAACCCATCACTTCTGTGAACCACCCCAGAAATCTGTCTTCTGCATGGGGAATAAAGACTGGTCTAAATCTCTTGTTGTTGATATAAGCAAAAGAGGGAGTTGCTGAACTGAGAGAAATTCAAGTAGGAAAAGAGAGGAAAAAAAATGAAAGCAGTCTGGAAGAATGAAAAAAGAATCCTTCAATGGAAATGTGCCTCAGTAGAGTACTAGCTCTGATTTCAGGCAGAAGATATGATTATAGCATAAAGATAAGCAATTTACTAGAGAAGAAACAAAGATGAAATGACAAAGCTACAGAATTGGATAACATGGTAGGAGGCAATCACTAAAGAAAAAAAAAAAAGTGTAAACAAATTATATCCTAAATGAATTTCTAGGCATTGCATGTTATTCAACTGTCCTGAATATTCTAGTATGTATTCAAATATGTCATTCAAAAGAAGCACCAGTCTTGGGAGGTTAGCAAATAATTGCTACTGGAAGGAAAGATGGAAGAGATGAATCAGAAGTTTCTCTGAGGCAATTATGTTCAAAAAAAAAAAAAAAGTGATTTTATCCTGTCTCACATTTCCCGGTATACTTGCACTCAGACTTCTCAAAAATCTGCTTCTTCTTTTGTTTACATTGTTTCATCTACCCTTCCTAACATCTGCAACCTGTAGAACATATGACTTTTGTTTTTTGGTTCCTTTTCTGAAAAGGAATTTAACCGCTTTCTATATTTACAATTTAGATGAAGGGCTGCTAATCAGTTCCAACAAAATTTTATCCAATTTTCATCACAATGCTCCTTAAGGGCAAAAATCTGTAATGCTTTAGGAGGAAATTTGTCCTCATAAAATTAAGAACAATATCTAGTTTGTTCAACTTCAGGCACTAAAATATGCATTTTGTATTTTTTCAAAGGTGGATGTGAATTTTCAGAGCATCACTTAAAATCAGGACTCATTGTTTTTATTTAAGGGACATTTTAAGATTATGTTAAGATTATGTTTTTGAGTATGTATTATAGTTTCCTGAAATTGGTTAAATTAATTCACTTAAGTTAAATGGAGATAACATTCTTCAGACACTATTATAATAGAATTCACTTAACTGGAGATGTACATAAACAGACAATACTCTTAAGTAGGAATCTTGCTGGAAACCAATTTTTCATGTTATTCATTTCAGTTGACTGATCTCTTAGCTATTGATATGCTACTTTGTTCCTTCTCAGACAGAAAAGACATTTCAGGGTTGCTGATCCAGCATGATCTATGGAGTGGAGAAATTATTTTTCTGAGTTAATTAGAAGTTCAAAGCAGATTGGATTAAGTATGGGCACTTGTATAACATTCCATAGTTGATGAAGGACGAGCTATTTATAGTGTCTTATTTTTTAGCGCTCTGGTCATAAAGATCACTGTCATGTAAAGTTTTTTATTTTCCCTTCAAGTCTTTTATTTTCCATAGGAATCTGAACTTGTAATTTAGATAAATACTTGCTTAGACGAGCTATTTCATTGCCTATTGCATCATGAAATATTTCTAATTTATTGTGGCTTTGGTTCACTAGGACTTGCTTTTTCTAGTCTTTAGAGTAAGTCTATTCAGAAAACAAATTAGGAACATTAATAAAGGTATATTTTTGTCTGATTAAGTCACACATTCACATACAAATCTGTGTGTGACTTAGTATTCTTTTCTGCTGCCCAAGCTCACTCATTTACCTATGATCATCCATAAACTTAGGTTTATCAAATTTTATCCTTAGTTGGTCTACATTGAAAAAAAAAAAAAAATGTTTACTATGTGATTAAACTATTGCATCCCTTTCATAATGACCTACATTTTTCCAGGACAAATCAATTAACAGAAGTATGACAGCGTTAAATTATAAATGAACAAAGGCTATTTTTAACATACAACATTTTAATATCAGTATAAGATAGTGGGATGGTGATGCCATCCTTACACAGAAAAGAAACCAATGAGGTGTTTGATAACATAAATGATTTACTAAACATATTGCATTCATCTCTGTGATCTGAAACAGAACAAAAAGCAGATTATAAAGTAACAGAAGATAAAACAGGTGGGAAATAAAATAAAATCCTTTTTTTTCAGTGCGGTTCACTAGGCAAAAATAGTTGTTGTAACAATTCATATGTTTTATTAAATTATTTTCAATTTTTCTATTTTTCTTCATGTTTGTGTGGGTTATTAACATTCAGTATTGCAATATTTAGCTTCTTACCTAAACTCTGAATTCTGTACACCACTAAAAAACTACAGACTTAGGTGGAGAGAACAATTAATTAGTCAGGTATAATTTATCTCATAATCTTAATTTTCTAAAGACATATAGAAACTGTAACTTTCTAATAACAATATCTGGAAATTTTGATCCGTACATAGCATCACTATATGAATGGTCTAGCTTTTTGATTTAGTTTCCTTGGCTATATATTTATGATGTATATCTATGAAAAAGACTTTATTTAAAAATATTTAAAAATAATATAATTAACTCCCACTTCTTCAACAGGATGGAACTACTGAGATGTAAATCAAGTCTTTTTTTTCACAGAATCAGTTAAAAATGTATAAAAATGATTCAGAGTTCATTTTTTCAGTAAATCACTCTTTTTTTACTATCTATGTCAACTCTAAAGGAAAGCGAACCAGTGAGCCAACCTGGCTGAAAGCATGCACCAAGCAGAAAGCAAGGACCATTTCCAAGTTACAGGCTAAATGAGATAGACAGATAGATACCTTCTCTTGGTTGGAATGCTCCTGTCCAAAGACTTGCTTTGGCATAGTGCAAGTAGTAGCATAAAAAGGGAAGATAACAATCTTCAAGGTGTGATGTCTACTTAAATGCACATCAGAATACATCTTTCTTAAGAAGACAGAAAGCCATCTTAGATAGTTTATGAACATAATTAACCATAAATTCAAATCTAATTTAGTTTAGAGTACAATAGAGAAAGAACCTTTACCTAGTCTGGACATTTCTGTTTAACAGTAACTTTATTCTTAGTAGCTTATTTATTTATTTTTACTGACTGTGCTTATTAAATTCATATGTGTGTGCATGTGTGATAATTTTTTTTTTTTTTTTTTAATACTGGTAAAGAGAATTTGTTGTTATGCATAATATATTATTAATTATAATAATAAATATATTATATAATAGGCATATGAAGAAGTAAAACATAAGTGCATGTAAGTGGGGAGCTCAATAAGTAAATGATTATTTTCATTGTGGGCGCATATCCATTGTGTCGTATACATTCTACTTTAGAAATGTAAGAGGTTTCCATTTTGTTTTGAATTTGACTCTTAATACAGCAAAAGAGCTTTTTTTTTTTAATGTAATGCTTTGTTTAAACTTGAGCACTAATCAACTTGGTGGCGTAGGCAGAACAAAGATAGTAGCGATGGTAGTCTCTCATAAAGATTACTAGATCCAAGAGGTAGTGGTCCTCTGTGTCCTCTGTAACTTTTGACTCAAGTGTCCTAAGCAAGATGCTTCCAGACAGGCTTGAAATGCAAACTGAGTAGAAGAGTACAGGGTTGAACAATGTTTTCCAAAATATATCGAGCAACAGATGTATGGCCTGCAGGTTGTAATTAAGGATCGCATCCCAAAATTACTTGATAAACTGCGTAGACACACAAAGTAGCTCCTACTGCTTCTGGATAGGTCATAGGACAGGACTTATGTGATTGATATGTTTTTCAGAAATCCCAGAATATTGTCATTTTTCATGTAAATGTGAAAGAAAACCCATGCTCCTTTCACTGAGAGAAGTTTAAGATAAAGTGACAAGATGCAGAGGGACAAACATCAGTTTGTGTCCATAATTTCAGTCATTTATACAAGACTTTCAGCAGAAAGGCAAGCAGGAAAAGACTCTCACATTACAATGTCCGGACTGCTTCTGGACATTGGCTTCTTCATTTTTTTTCTTTAAAAGCTATACTTTTAGAAAATTATTTCTTTATGTAATTCATTCCCACAGCTATTTATGTTACCTTACACAGTCCAGCAGCAAACATGATTTTCCTCTGCTTTTCCCTCTCTTCAAATGTGCCTAAGCCATATCTATATAAAAAAGTGCCATAATTTTATCATTCTTCATAAAGTTTAACAGCATTATTTTTTTCTTATATTGGATCAATCAGCTATGCTAAGAGTACTTTCAATAGGAGGCCTGCAAATGAAAACAGAGTTTCAGACTGGAGGTTTAAAAACACTGGCATGTGAAACCGTTCAAAGTTAAGCCACAAGTTATACTGAAACAAATAAGCACGAGTGCAAAGATATAAACTAATTTTCAAAGTTACATGGATTTTTCCACTTTAACAAAAATAATCCTTAAAAAAATATATATATATATGTATATATATATTTATTTGTAATTTAGCATATAGAATCCCTGTTGGAAAAAAAAAAAAAAGTAGAGTATTCCATTTCCTTATTTTTTTCATCCAGCTTCCTGACACAAAAATTCTGCATCTCGCAGCAGGTGAGACTCTATTCCTGTTTGACACAGCTAAAATGCTTGGCCAGTCTGGCTAGCCTCTTTACCTCAAAATATGAATAAACAACCTGTCTCCATATCCATTGGAAACCTCAGTATCAAACAAACCAAGTATTAAATTAGCAAATTGCAACAATACTTGCATAATATTAGGAAGATAAAATCAAAACATGAGAAGTGAGGATTCCTATGCAGAATGTCTGCTGATTAACTGTGCTGATATACTCTTTTATCAAGCCAACAAAATTAATGCAAGTGCCTTGCAGCATTTCATGGGAAAGGATAATAATAATCAGTATAAATATATTGTACACAGATGTCCCAGTTGGTATTGGCTACCTAGTTAGCAGTCAGATGTTTGGAGCTGGGAGTTCTAGCCAGTTGCTGCAGAGGCAGAAATTAGTTCACTAATCCTCATCACTGCCTTCCTGTGCACTCTCATCTACTGACCTTTTCGTTAAAGATGCAGGTGTATAATCTGCCTCTGGCAGAGTCAGTGCAAGGAAGCAGGTCCAATTGAGAATCACGGAGCTCAGTAACAGGGTTTGCAGACCAGAAAAGATATCAAAGTGAGAGTTTACACACACAACTACAAGCCATTGCAACTGACTTCTCAATTTCCATTGTACCAAAAGATTCAACAGGGATACATTTTACTAGTTATTAGTCTAAAATGATTCTTTGCCTAGGGTATAAGATCAGAGATAGTCTGTCACTCCTGTGTTTCCCATAGCTGAAACATGCCAACCCTTTTTCATTTGCTTGAATTTCGTCTTGATCACAGGCTCTACATCAGCAAACATATTTCCTACCTGGGTGCTGCTATAGCTCCCTGCACTGATGTGTTCCAGGCAATGATGAGAAGAGGCACTTTGGCAGTATTCAGAAAGACTGTCAAGGGAGTTAGGAGGGAAATTCAGCAAAATGAGAGGTTACCAAAAATAGGATCTCAAAATAGGGTCTCTGGTGTTTCTGAAAAGTGTATCAATCACTTAAGTCAAGTCCCACTGCTAACAGTCTTTCCAGAAGCAGCAAGAGATTACATAAACTTGCATTGCAGAACTATCCAATCCTTTCTGTCTCCTGCACAGGAAGTAGACAGGATAATCAGGATAATCAAGATGCTTGTTTTCTTTAATAAGGTTGTTTTAACATATCAGAGCAACAGATCATCTTCAATTGCAGGGATTATCCTTATAATGAATTTTCGCCGCTTCATGCCACAGTACTCAAAATGGTAAATGCCATAGCATGACTGAAAAAGGGTAGATTTAGTACCTTCTGGCTCATCTGATTCAGTCAAATTTGTCTTTAGGGCATGCATCACCCTTTTTCTGTTTTGTAAGGTGGTGTATGTGTTAAACAGACAGCATAGTGAATGCCTACACTGTAATTCAGTCTATAGTTACAAGTATCATATCAGTTTCTATTCAGAGACCTTCTCTGTGGTGACCCTCTCTTAGAATCGCAATTCCCATTTTAGCTACAGGTCATGCATACACCTCCAGTTCCATACAAATACGTCTAGTCTTCTCTTAGTTCAAGCAAGAATACTCTGTTAGTGAGACACACAAGAAGAGTATTTAATACCTTCCAAAAACACCACAGGTAGCACAGCTAAGTCACACAAAGGAAAAAAAAAAAAAAAACATCTTCCAGTTTGCATCCATTCTTGCCACCCCCTCACCTATACAGAAAGGGAAAAAATCCAGAGATATTTCTTTCTAACCTATTTTAGGGCAAGCAGATTAGATTAGCAGGAAGATGTCTATTACTGCCTAATTTTCTTGCACAGCTGTGCAGGATGAGCCATTTCATATGCTGTACAATCAGAGTATTGCTTATACACCACCTTTGAGCACAAAACAGTTACCAAAAAAATACAAAGGCATTACATTTTTTTTTAATTTCTAATTATTTAAGGAAATACTCCATAAATTAATTGTATAGCCACACTTCTGATCACATGCATCATTTCATATTTATAACATAGCTATAGTCAGCAGTCTGAACTAAAAGCTTTGCAGAAGAAAGCTCAATACATTAAGAAACATTTTAAATTGCATAGTATTAGAAAGAAAATGCAGATGCTGACTCTCAGCGGAACCAAAACCTTAGTGTGCATTAATGGATCATGACAGCAGTGTTATTAGGAATGCTTTATCAAAAATAGGCTTTGTAACACAAACTTCCCTTTAATGTAGTGTCAGCTGGCTGGAGAAAGCTTTTAAGATTAGGTAAGCTTATTGTCAGAGAACAGCTGTGGGACTCTGATCTCTAATGTCACAACGTCCAGGCTGGTCAGGTTTCCGTTACAAGAAAACATTAACGCTGTGTTTTGTGTGGTGTAGTATAGAGGCTGTCTTTTGTAGGGAGTGATTTACTAATAATGTTTAATGGAGAGACACAATGTTTTGCCTCTAAGGAGTCTTGTTTTCCATCTCTTCTATGGTATAAATCCCACTTAAATGATTCACACTGAGTGACCAAATGTGACCACTGACATAAGATATTTTGTTTCTGGTAAGAACTTAGATAATTTAATATCCATTTTGCAGTTAGAAAGTACAAAATAATACTAGCCTGTTGTAAAAATAACTGCTTACTAAGACTGCTATTCAGTGAGTATTGTAATAGGTTGCCATGAGAGGCATTCAGGTGAAAATGATTTATACTGTTCCAAGTGCATCATTTATTAAAGCTATCATAATACTGACATTACAGTACATTGCTCCTACTTTCATTTATTTTGTGGTAGGTAGAGATTCAGCCAACAGAAAACCATTTTCAGTTTATAGTTGCTTTAAAATATGTTGTGGTGGCAGGATCATGGTATATCGGAAACAATTTACAAAGAACAATTTGTGAAAGACATGGAAGTCACTATTTAGAAATGTTCAAAGAAAAGAAAGGAAACTTTGACAAAGTAGAAAAATACTTCCCATCTCTCACAACCCTCCCTTGAGCCAGGATCAATTCTCAGCATTTATTTCTGTTGTCATACACCAGGACTCCATTATATAAGTTGTTTAGCTTGTAAGTACATACATCTCTGACTTTAGCTATCTGCTCCATCTGTCTGTCTATCTATCTATCTCAGAGATCTTAAATTGGAATTAAATGACTAATTCTGAAATTAATCTGATATTTGGCAGTTGGAGATTAACATTTTCTACTCAACACAGTCTTTTGTGACTCTGGATCAAATTTGTAAGGGTTTCTGTCAGGTTAAATTAACAGGAAAACTACCACTTATTCAGATTTTCTTGAAGACTCCTTGGGGAATTTTGGACCTCACTATTTGCAGTTTCTCACACATGCATAAAAAACACTCTGGTGCATAAAAAAAGTCTCTGCTCAATCTCCCAATCTGTAGGTTTAGCAAGCACAATCACCGCTTGCTTTCTGAACTCTAGACAATGAGTGTTTTAATCTGTGAACTCTGAGCAAAATAAAGAAGATAGATACATGATTTAAGATATAGCAGAGCCCTCCGCAATACCCAACATTCTACTTCTTTTCTGAAAAGAAGTATTGTAGAATTGGTTTTCTCTTTTGAGTGGCTACTGCTGTTATTGACTGATACCCTGTGACATTCCTGTTTGAAATATTCCAGATTCACCATTGTGTAGCAGGAAAGATATTTCTTCTCCTAAAGAAACTGCAGTATTTGATGTGACTATATGTTGTGCAGGTCACATTTATTAACTGGATTATTTTAACTCTGGTGAGGTGATAAGTGATTTTAGAGGATCAACCTGCCCACAGCATTAAAAATGAATTTGATTTGCTGTTAAATGAATTCTTCACTAGGAAGAACAGAAAGGAAAGGGAAAGACATGATAGTGTGTGAAGGTGAAAAACAAAACTAGAGAGCCAAGATAATACACAGCACTAGACTGAGACCAGATTTTAGAAGGTATGCGTATTGCCCTGCAAAAGGATCAGGGTAATTGAGGGTGTATTCACCAGATGATGAAACTAGTTTTGTTGGATTGTATGACAAGGTAAGGGCAATGCTAATGTGTACAAAGTTTGTGCCACAGTAGTTCCTGATAACATTTTTCAAAGAGGTGAGAAGTCTTGACTGAAATTTGTTGTTTCTGGTTTTGTGTATCAAAATGTAATTAGTATTCATTTTTTCAGGGCCTTTCTTTCTCACTTGTTGAGTCCATAAAATATCCCTTTGTGGCCTAATTTGTTTCCTGAGCTTTTTCTCTTTTGTTTTGTTTTGTTTGTTTGTTTGTATTTTTGTGTGTGTATGTGTCTTTTTCTTCTAGTTAAATATTGTTGAGAGCTGAGAATGGGATGCTTGGTGCTTCTAATGCTGTTGCAAAACCTATCAAGTACACAGATGGCTTGTTTGGTCCTCAGGAAGGGATGGCTAATGCTAGATTGCTATAGATAGGGACTGATGGTATTGAAATCATTTATCATTTTCTGTAAGATATGAAGTGATCCCTCCCTCCTAGGATCATTAGGACATTTCACCTAAACAGCGGCCTTGAGGCCTCTATATCAGTAATACCCCTTATCTCTTATGCTCTCTCTTGTGGCCTTATACAATTTTGTCGCTATTGATGTTTATTGATGTTTATTATTAATGTTTAGTGCTAAAGACTTCAACTTTTATTGCAAGAAGTGTTCTGTGGACTGCTTTGGGTTAAATGGCCATTGTAGTATTATTTTCAATTGAAAAGATGTGGAATCTTTGCTTAGCATCATTTCTTATTCTACATATTGTTTTTTTCTACTAATCAGCAAGTTGAACTGCTGTCTGTTTTCTTTGTGGACACAAATGATAACACTATGGTAATGGGGATGGTGTCTCTAAAGAGCTTGTCTGAATTACTACTCAGGGACCTTGTAGGAAGTATTTGATTCCACAAAAATGCCAATAGTGACAATCTTCTGGGACTGAATTTATCTCCACTGATCAGTTCCAGTTCTTAGTGAGGAGCACAAATTCAAAAATACCTTAAAATTGAATCATTCTAACAAATCATGTCTGTGATTTGTGTGAGATGTGACAATTTAATTTCATTAAGTGATTTGAACAGAAATTAAATTCCAGTGTAAAGTTGCTGCCTTAGAACTGGGACATTTTATTTATTTGCTAGGTCACTACGACTATATGTGCTACTATTATGAAACTAGATTCCTCACATGAAAATCTCTCGGACTGAAAACTATATTTTCTGTCTAATGGGTTCTAAATTATACATAAACTGTGCAATTTTCAAAGGTGATGCAATTTCTTCTGTCACAATCTGTTGTAATTTGGGGGCTATTTCCATTGAAGTGACAATTCTTTGCAGATGGACTACAATTCCCTCAGTTTCAGAAACATTCACCTGTAGTGCTATCTCATACACATACCTGCTAAGATTTTAAAAATATTTCTGTCTGCCTTTATCTTCAGCAATAGCTATAACATCTGTCATAAAAGAGTGAAGTCTTCTATTAAAAGCATTTAATTTTTTATATCTATAAAAAGGCAAAAAAAGAATATATGAACTTCTTGCTGTACAGTTTTATGGATTATGCCTCTTACTTAGCCCAGTAACTTATTTATGTGCCTGTGTCAGTATATGACACCATGGAAGGGCAATCCCGTCTATCTGGGAACAACCAGATCCTAAATATACTACTTGCATGTTACTGTCCTTTTTTTCCCCCACTATAGGTCCACTAGAGATACACTAGGGATCAGTTCATGTCACATATCAATTAACTCTTGAAAACCAAAACAGAACAAAATTCCTCATTCTTGTATAAACAGCTTAAATTAATTGAGTTAACCTGATGCTTTGATTCTTTTTTTTCCTTGAAGTAATTATGATGAACTCAATAACCTGTTAGCAGTTGGAAAGGGTTGGTGGTGTCTATGGGAAGTGAATACTAAATAATATTTGGTCTCTTTTCATAGGAATGAAGGGAGATATTGGCTGTAAATCTCTGAGGTCAGAATTAGTTGCAAAAAGCAGTAATCTAATGTCCTTTTTCACATCACCTGAAAAAGGACACGTACTGGGGTGAGAAGAGAACCTAAAGCTCTGTAGCTAAAGGTCAGTTTTTTTTTCCTTCCAGGTGCACACTGTATTTTAGAAACCATTGCCAGTTTTAGCACAATTTTAATATGTGCAGATTCCTTTAGAGTATCAAAAACTGTTTTAAAGTCTTTTAAAGTCCAGCTAAAGCTGGATTCACAATAGCCTGGTGAATTTGTAATACTGTGTTGGCACTGAAGTCTTTGCTGATACATGTTGTTATGCAGATACTAGTCTTTTAATCATATTTTAGTAGGAGAAAAGTCCAATTTTAAAATGACATTATATCTTGCCAGTATTTTAATGTGAACTATAAATATCAGTTCAGCAGCTAGAGACAAAAGTGATGAAAGGGAGCACACAGCATAAACACATTAATAACCTGTTTTTTTCCGATAATCTGGCTCATTTCACATTACAACCTTATCAATTTCCTTTTGGGAGTTTTATCTCCTCTTCATGTTGACTTTGATGCAGACACTTTCCTTTTATGCGCTTACCCATCCAAGCCTGTTTGTATTTACTGTGGTTCTTCACTACTTTTACTCTCACACATCTACTTCTATTATTAATAGCAGAGGGACAGAGGAACATAATTGCATGATTCAGCAACGTTCATATCTGTTTAATCAGTAGCATCTGAGACAGCATGCGTTTACTGCATGATTGCACTGTCATGTTTGACACCAATGATGAATTGCTACTCCAAATGAGCTTTCAATATTTGTTCATTGTATCCACTACTAAATTGTATGTTCCTCATAGCAATTCACTAGAAATCTCTGGCCACAATCACAACTGAGCTAGTGCGATCTTGATTCTCACACAGCGCAGATGCTGATTATAGCCCGTTCCTACTAGGGTGACTGATAAAACGTTTTTTGCTTATAAAGACTATGTGAGATATCACATGAGTCTAATATTGTAAACAGATGTTTAATAGAACTCAAACTAGATGTTGTCTGATGGCTGACCCATTTGTATCATATTGCTCCTTATAATAAAAATGCTTTCTTTCAGTGAGAGCTAAAAACTGCTTTGTCTGAATAAATATGCAATTTTTGTTCCATCTCCATGTGAGGAAGAACTTCTTTCCTGTGAGGGTGACAGAACAGGCTGCCCAGAGAGGTTGTGGAGTCTCCTTCTCTGGAGATCTTCCAAACCCGCCTAGATGCAACCCTGTGCCACGTGCTCTAGGTGTCCCTGCTGGAGCAGGGAGGTTGGACTAGATGATCTCTAGAGGTCCCTTCCAACCTCAACCATTCTGTGATTCTGTAACTGATCCTATGATCAGTCCTAGGCAGGTTCTCTACCATAGTAAGGATTTAAAGCTGTGGAGGTTAAAAAGGTCAGGGTTGACCTGGGATTACTGTTTGCTCTAAGTGCTAGCAGTGACCTTTTGAAAACAATATACTATTTTAGTTATGCTTACTTCTGTTACTACTTTCTTAATGTATGATTTATTTAATCTTTTATTCTAATTCAAAAGCTTTTATATAAGTAATGGAAGAGCAAATCAGATATTTCAGTAACTGTCTTCAGGCAAGCAAGTTTGCAGTTCCCGGAAATGCTATTTCTAAAGGGACATTATGCATTGAAATTATTTTCTACTTTTGACCCAAGTAGTTAGTATTACTTTGCCCTTGTTGAGGAAAAAATGTTGCAGTTTGAAAGCCGTAGTGGTGGCGAGGCGGTGGGGGGGAAGGATATATATCAAATCAGTATTGGATTCACAGTCTGTGGACTGTAGGTCCAATCGCCTTCCTAGGAGCAAATCGAGTTCCCAAATAGTATGATCCACTATAAGCTCGACTCTGGCAGTATCGGATTCATGAACAGTCCCAGGACCGTAGGTCTGATCGCCTTCCTAGGAGTGAATCGAGTTCCCAAATAGTGTGATAACACTATAAGTTCGACTCTGGCAGTATTGGATTCACGAACAGTTTGTCACTCGTCCCCCCAAACAAGTAGTCGAGTTTACAAACAGCATGGTTTATTCAAATGCAACATTTCCAAAGCAGGTTTCGGATGT
>JAWLRI010001049.1:839057-878032 GCA_034781795.1 Crypturellus tataupa | reverse complement strand
CAGCACTCTGGGGTGCATCCCATCAGGGCCCATGGATTTGTTGGTATCGAGGTGCCTTAGGTGCTCTCTGACCCAATTTGGAAAGTTAATCTGTTCTGTGTACTGCTTCAGTGTAGATTGTAGACTCTTAAGTAAGTCAGAGGCAGGGTACAGACTTCATTTGCAGAGTGATTAAAATTCTTCTTCACTTATAAGAATCATGAAATTAACCTGTACTGCATTTTACACGGTCCATCTTGCTTCTGAGACCTATAAAACACTGAAAGTTTTTCTTAGGCGAAGGGAGAATTTAAATAAAATGTTTCATGGATTTAATTACTTTAGTATTATGGTTTCCGTAATAAAAGACAAGTAGTGTTGTATGTTGAAAATTCAAACATCAAGACGATCTGTATGCCAGCCAAGATTTCATACTTGCTTCCTGATAAGTTGACACTTCCAACACTTGAAAAAAAACTTTTCAGTGTCAATCATTTGCTCCACAAAGTAAAGCTTCTCAGGACTGACAGTTTTCCTATCAACTTGGAACTGACCATGGAACTCTTCAAGCATGTTATGACAGAAACCATCTGTGCCAGATTTGGCAGGGTTAGCATGTGGCATCACCAGCGTCAAATCAGGTACTGGAGAAAAGCCTTGTAATGAAGGAAAGGGAAAAGAAAAAATAAGAATAATAATAAAAAAGTTTATATATCTGTGACCACTATTCTTTGTGCTATAATGATATGAATCAAGAGAAATAGCTTTTGATCTTGAAAATACGAATTGCTTACATTTTATTAATATTCACCACTATAACTGTAAACTTTTAAAGGAGAAGCTGGGTGCTAATTTGGATTGCACACTGCAAAAAAACTTTCTTTCCTATAATTGAATTTGTAAAATCCAAAGAGCATGACGATAGGACTACTGGGAAGAAACTAAAGATTAATCTGCATTCAAAGTAGAATCAAGTGTCAGAGAAGATCCGAGAATGCAGCAGTAGCTAGAAAGAACTTCTGAGTACTCCCAAGGTTCCTAGGTATCCACATCCAAATTACTGTTTTGCAAGAAGAAGGCAGGGAGGAAAAGAGAGGAAAGGAAAGAAATGGGATCAAACCCAAACAGTAGATGGAGACTATATTCTAAAGGAAGAACATCTTAGCTGAGGAGTATGTAGGCGATACTATTTGATAGTATTTAATAGTTGATACTATTATCAACCCTTTTGAAAGCGTTCTTGAGTCGTTTGTAATCTAAAGTGAGCCATCTGGTGGTAAACATTTAGTTGCAAATTGGGATTATATGCAGAGCAGTAGTAATGCCAGCAGAAGGTGCCCTGAGATTTAGTAGTAATACTGATCTCTGAATGTTGTAAATCTTCCCTCAAAACTCTTGCATGAAATGGACTTTGCTGGTTGCCCTTGAGACATCATACAGTTAGGGCTAGAGCCTGTGGAGGAGTTTAGTGTGTAAGAATTAAATTTTGGATTGTATTCTGTAAAATTTTTGTCTTTTTCATCTTCAGTAGTGCAAGATAAAAGGTAAACACTCCTGTGTGAGACTCAAAATAGCAAAGTGGTTAAAATAGCTCCTAAAAAGTCTGAGAAAATATAATACATCTATAATTTTACTCTTAACTGGGACTGAGACACAGAAGTTGGGATATAGAATCTTCTCCCACATAAAGAAAAACTTTGTTTAAAAATATGATCAAACCTTGCTCTGTTCTTTCTTTTTTTTTTTTTTTTCAAATAGAAGTTGATGCTGACTTAAAGAAAATAATACCTACTGCAATTCACTCCCTTCTGAATGTCTCTGAAACTCTTTAGGGTGTTTTCCAATAGAAAATTGCAATTAGCTATCGATGATCTCTGCCCTGAAAGAATTTATTTAAAAACTGGAGAAAAAAAATAAAACAAAGGGGAACCTATACAACTAGTTATGTTTTAGAACTATGGCTTTGTTCTCTTTTCTTCCTGTATCTCTGCAATCTCTTCTGTGCTTTGATATGGTCTTAGTGAGAAAAACCTGAAACTACACAAATCATCATAGCTAGGCTTCGCGAACGAAGATATGGGAAGGGCTTTAACCCACGTTTACTGCAAGCGCACTGATGGCTAAAAAGACCGATGTGAGAAAGGCAAGTCTGGTTGCAAAAGGCGCAGCAGAAGGTCTCCTTAAGCAGTATTGGTGAGGCACGGTCCTTTCTGTGTTGTCTTTGCTCTTCAAGACTGATTCTGTATGTGTTCTCAAAGGAAGCAGCCGCATTATGAATGGTGGGCCTTGTCACCTGATTTGAGGCCAGAGTGGACCATTGATGGTAGTCAGTACGGCCAAAGCTGAGGTGTTGTTTCAGGGAGTCCTTGTATCTCCTCTTTGGAGCTCCTGTCTTGCGGCAGACGGTGTTGAGTTCGCCACAGAGCACAATCTTAGGGAGGTGGTGATCTTCCATCCTGGAGACGTGCCCTGCTCAGAGCAGCTGTGTTCTCAGTAGCACAGCCTCAATACAGGGGACCCCTGCCTGTTCAAGGACAGCCACAGTAGTCACATAATCAATCCATTGATGGATGTTTAGGATTGCACGGAGGCAGCGCTGATGGAAGTGTTCGAGGAATTGCAGGTGGTGATGGTAGATGACCCATGATTTAGACCCATATAAAAGAGTAGACAGTACAATAGCTCCATAGACACTAATGTTTGTACTTTTGTTCAGATGTTTATTGCACCAGACTCTTTTATGAAGTCTTACTGTCTGAGGAAATGATGCTTCCTAGATAGCTGAACTTTTGCACTGACTTATTTAAGCTCTGATTTGCCTCTGGTGATGTGGGGATGATGGAAGACTTCCTGAGGTGCAGGTTGGTAGAGAACTTCTCAAATACTGGTTAAATATAATTCACTAAAAATCAAATCCCTCCAAGGTCATAAAAATGGGAATACCTGGTTTCTGGATTAAGTGAGAGCAATACACCATGCTTGGATGCTTAATTGTGGACATGTGTGTGTGTTTATGCATGTGTGGCAATATAACTTTATTTGCTGCAGGACTTTAAAGCCAATTATGTCTTTTGTGTCTCCAAAAAAAAGGTATTAGGCAGGAAGGTTTTTTTTTTTTTTTTTCCTTTTTCCTCTCCCATCTTCTGTGGAGTTCTGTCTTAATCCTATTCCAAACCATCGCTCACGACACCATGCTTAATCCAAGATATGTTCTTTTTCATGACAAAGTGATAGCATCTGTACATGGTATTAGACTGTGCCATGAAAAAGACAGTATTGCCATGCAAAGTAGTCTTCTATTAATATTATGTGGTAATTTTATCTCTAAAAATTTATGTCTATAGGCCCATCTTTCTTTTTATGAAAAGTTCCTTGCAAGTCACAGCAAAAGGAAAATAACTCATTTTATTTCTTGGTTTTAAGAATCTTATAAACTACAAGGTAGGTGCTGAGAGGTAAGAGTGTTATAGCTCCCAGCTAATAAGAACAGCTTGTCTTTAAATTCAGTCACAATTCAAATTTTATACATAGGAAGGAGGCATTCTTTAAATTGTGAGCTTAAAAGACTGTGATGGTAGCAAAACCTATCTGTTATCATTAGCATATATCACTTTTTAATTTTGTTCCTTGGTTTGATGACTAAATAGTAAGATTGTTAAAGCTTTCATGCTCATATAATTTACATATGAGCATGTCAATGTCAGAATATTGAATAGAAATTTAAAATATACAAATATAGTGTGATCTAAAGGAAATTGCTCTGTGTTAAGCTTTAATATAAATAAGAGCAGGTCACTAAAAAGAAGTATTAATTTAATCAGCCAGGTCCAAACAATGTTCTTCATACATTTCTTATTGCTAGTGTTGGAGAACAAGATACATGTATGGTTTTATGTGTCTGGGTATAAAAGACTCTTCTCAAAGTCTTAAATATACTTTAACTGTGAAAAGCTCTTAATTCTTTATTAAAAACTGTCTCATGGCAGCTATGACTGTTAATATTCATAAAGAAAGAGGATGGTTGCTTCTACTCTTCCAGTAATCCCTATAGGAAGAAGTATAGTTAGATGCCTCTAAGAATCTGATTGACCTTTCCAAAAGCATATATAATTCTTCATAGACTTCTCTTTAGTTCTGAACATAGCCTGTTCCTTTTGCGTAATTACTCTGGGACTGACTTCAACTTTACTAATTCTTCCTCACTGAGAGATGTCCTTTACCATTTGTCTGTTTGTTCCTGGGTTTATTGCAATGCGGTTAAGTTTGAGAGGCTTAAGGTGACACTTTAAGGGATCGAAAACAAGGCAGTGCCATTGTGCTAATTAGAAATGGTGTGACAAGTAAATCTCCTGCTTTGTTTTGTTTTATCATGGGGAATTTCTTTGGAAAAGAGGTTTTGAGGCTATTTTTTCTGGCTGAGAAAGTATGTACATGCAGCAAACGCTGAAGTGATCTTTCTTTTTTACACCTAAATTATGCATTTCAGTGGTAGGCTAGCTTGAGTAAAACATACTGCACAAACAGTTATTTTTCCCCTATTTTTTGTCTTCTTTTTAAAATGACTTAAACAATTGCATTGTATGAGGGGGTTGTTCCGTAATGCCTTCCTGTTCTTTCTACAGTAGCTTTTTCTTTTTACTTTGCAATACTTTAGAAACTTATAAAATCAACAATGTATATGACTTAAAAAACAAACAAACAAACAAAAAAAAAACTCCTCAACAGATTATAATTATAGTAAAAACAAGATCTCACTGAATATGTAGCTTTTGCTTTAGCTGTATAACTGGTTTTGTAAACATCCCTTTCTTCTACTGATAAGTATCTAAGATGTCCTTTAATCATCTCTTACAGATTATGGTAATTCTGCTGCAATTTTGTGTTTCTCATAGCTTAACTGGATGTTGTGTTAATGTGTAAAACAAACTTCCCTGCAGAGTGATAGAACTACCAAGTAATCCTGTTGCACAGTGAAATACTGTGAATTAAATCCTTCTCCCTCTTGAAGTCAGCAGGCCTTTTCACTGTTGGGTATCTATAAACCACAGCAAAAAAAATTTTAAGTGACAAAATCTTTAAAGGACAGTACAGTAATTTTAGGAAGGTAATTGCAATGCAAAACCTTAAATGCAAAATGACAAATGTAGAGGAGAGAGCCTTTGCTGGGGCATATTTTTTGCTCACAACCCTATCTTGTATTCTGCCTGAACTTCTCCTAGTATATCATTGTTCTCATTCATACTGCTTAGTAGAGGAAAACAAGTATAGAAAATAACTTTCTGTGCTGTATGGAAATGATTTTATAATATATGCAATCCTTTGCATAGTATATTTATAATATATATCATTTATATATTTATTTTGCATATTTTGCATAAAGGTACTATGGAAATTAAGTCAGATATCCAATTAAATATCTACTACTGTTATGCTATCTTCTATGAAAAGGAATTGCTTTTTTTTTTCTTTACTTAGATTTAGTGAAGATTTATAAAATTACTAAAACTAAACTAAATACTTTTTAATAAAGATACTAAAACTACTTCTTAATACTAAAAATACCATTTAATAAAAAGACCTTAAGGAAATGTATTCTTATAGGAGCAGTATGGAAGAATGGTTTCTTTCCTGAGAGGGATAAATTGCCTCCTTTCCAAAATCTTCAGAGGAAATTGGGGAGCAAGGGATTTAACTGTTTGCAGATGTATATTTTCAGAATGTTTGTAGCACTGAAAAACAGTGGAACCAATGTCTTGCAGTAATTCCCCTCTTGCTTAGGGGCAATATAAAATGATGCTTAAGTTTATGGATTCAGACTGCCTGTGTATCTAGCAGATAGGCATAGATTTCTGCCTACCCCTCTTCAGCCAATATGCATCTCTAATATGACTTCCGCCTGCTATATTAGGATCCCTAACTGATTTTTTTGTCCTTTGACTTTAAACACCTTCAGCATCTTTACTTCAACACAGCAATGGGTTTACATGTTATTTATAGCTGCTTGTATTAGTTTTCATGAGAATTGTATATTCCAGCTGTAGTTTTTTTTTTTTTTTCAAATCCTTCAGCACTCATGTTTTGTTGCAGACTATGTTATGATACTTTTTTAATTCCAAAAAAACCAATGACCAGAACCTTTTCAAAACAGGATAATATTTGTCAACTATGAAGTCAGCATACACAGGTATATATTTCCCCAAAACAGCAAGAGCCATTTTTTTGAATTGTGGTTACAGTTGTGTAACTTCTAATTCATATTAAAAAATACTTAAAATGCAAGTGCACTGCACTGCAGTAAAAATATGTCTATTCGGGTATGAATGTGCAATTGTAAGAAAATTAACTGACAGTTTTCTTCCAATCTTCTCTTCTTTTGGTGCTGACAGTTATTTGAGAAAAAGGTTATCATTTTTAAATAAATAATTTGAGCACAGTATGTGAATATCCAAAAAAGGAAAAAAAGCTGGAACTTACCCTCTTTTTTTTTTTTTTCCTTTTCTTTTTTTAAAGAAAGACAAAACCTGGAAATGGGAAGGAGGCAAGAGAATGATATCAAAAATTGGAAGTGAGAAACGATACTTTACTGCTTGGGGAAAATAATTTGTCAGTCCCTTCCTATCAACCACAGATTCAACTGACTAAAAGATTTGATTAGAAAGTACACATACCTTATCAGGGAAGTAACAGTTACAGAAAGCTTTTACACTAGCAGAAGCTTAAGAACCAGTAGCTAGGAAAATGAAACTAAAAAAATGAAATTGAAAATTCAGTATACCATTTAACTGACACGATGATTAACGAAAACAAACAAACAAACAAACAAGCAAACAAACAAAAAAAAAAAGACAAAGCATAGTACTTGATTTCTTTTGATAGCATTCCTCTCCATTTCTGGGAGGTTGAATCTAGTATTAAAGTTTCTGGAAATTTTCTGGATTCTGAATTAAGATAACCGGGTGGCACTTTACCTTAATATAAGAAGTTTTAATGTCATCAACCATATGTGGATTAAAATATATAAAACTATCATATTTTATTTGTGTTTTACGAGTCTGACTTTTGAAATATGCATTGTGATTACATTTTCCCCCATTTTTGGAGTAGTTTTTAAAAAAAACATGTACGTAGGAAAAGCAGTGATTTTTCTGAATCTGGGCTCCAAATCTCAAAGGATTCACTTTAAAATAAGATGAGTTATATAACAGGAGCATCAGGATGCATTCCAATTCCCTCTGGAAAAAAAAAATATATATCAGAGAGTACATATATGCAAGAGTAATTACATGGAAAGCAGACAGTGCTAGAGTATAAGTGAGTCTATGCTGAAATCAATGATATTCACAGTCATCTACCAACTCACGGAAGCAAAGCTTATCAAATAATCTAAACTTGGCCATGATGCATATAACTTTGCGTTTAGCTTTCTCTCTCTTTCTTTCACACGATTCATCCACATATATTGCAGAATAACAAATATTAGATCAGGTCCTGCCACAGCCGGTGCAATATCCTTTGTTATTGTTGAAGTTCTCCCATTTGTTGTAGAATTTGCTCAACCTATTTAGACATGATATTGCTACTTTCAACTAAAACTCAGTTTACACATATTGGGGACATCAGAGTATCTTTGCCATATAATTCATTATGGTAAGCACTATGAATGAGTGAAGAATTTACACAATTAGCAGCCAAAATATAGACCAAGGGAAGGAGAGTTTAAAAAATAGAAGAATACTAAAATAACCTGTGAATAGTGTTGTCTTGCTTGGAGTCATCTATCTGATAAAATAAAATGGAGATTAATGCAGAAGTTAAATAATTACCTGTATCAGGTTTGCCATAAGTCATCTAAGTGTGGTATTGGGGTATTTGTTTATTTTTTTGTCTTTGTGATTACTTATTTACTTAAATGAAAGGGTATGTGGTCTTGGAATAAATTATTTTTCTGACTTACAGATTTTAAAGCACAAACAAATACATACTAAATTAAAAAAAAAAAAAAAAGGCACTGCACGACTTTAGCCAAACAAGTATATCATATTCTCAGTGTAATTGCCAAAGTGACATTCTACAATTAAAAAACTGTAAACAATGTTGAGTAAATAAAATGTGAAACTGTCCGTGAGGTTCCATTGCTAAAAAATTTTCTGTGGCCTTGCACACAGAGAAAGTTCATATGTCTTTGTCCCCCAACAGCCTGGGAATCAGCCTGGTATGAAGGGCAAGGGAATGACAAAGTATCTTTTATGCAGCACTGCCTTGCTTGGAGCTGTAAAGCTGGTGGGTAAATGAGCTTTCCTCCTGTGATCTACAGCACCAAGTTCCTGTCAATGTCTAAGCCATCAAATGCATTTTAAGCCTTACAATATATTCTAAGACAGTAAATTCTTTTAAATAGTGCTAGGCAAAGTTCAGAGTTTCCTAGGTTAATTAGTACACTGTATAGGCTAGGAAGAGCTAAGGTAACAACTGATTGGTAAGGGGTGATACAAAGTGTAAGCCCATTGCTGTGTATGTGATCAACCACACTCTGCTTTGTATTATCTGTTAACCCAAGATTCTGAACAAGTGATATTTAAAATGGTCAAACAAAAGATTTTTCTTATCATGTATCGTAGCATGTAAATTCAAAGCCTGCAATGTTATGAATGGCTGTCCATTGGTTATTTGGATTACATATATATATGCATATATATATACATATACACACACATCCCAAGGCAAATCCTCATTTTAAAAGCTATCTGAATTCTACTGAGTTCTGTGTGTATAATGGTATATGTATATAACTGAAACATTTAAATAATATCTCATTCAAGGTTTCTGTAATATCACCATATTATGAAATAGTTTTCACATTTTGCTTAACATATTGACTTGATTCTTTGTTGAGTGTCATGCACTAAAAATAACTACAAGAGATGGAACAGCTAAACCATACCTGTTGTGGTAGACCATGCCAGGTTATGGTATTGTGGTTGGAGTCTAAGAATATAAACCAGGCAAAACTTGTGGAACAAGATAACCCTTAATAATTAAACTATGGCAGAACTGAGAAGATGCATAAACCTTTGGATGCAAATAACCTTTTCACATCATAATTTAATTAAGCATTTCTCATGTTTTCATATTTCCTATTATGTGAATATTTACATAAAAGATACTATTAGATCTCATATACTTTCCTCCTTAACACAAAAATGACACTTTCATTATTTTGATATATGGAAAAATATTTATCCTACTCTGTCATGGTCTAAATTATGTTTGTCTACCATAATAATAAGTGCTTATCTCATAGAATGAACTAGAGTTTTAGCCTGTTCAGAAAACTATGGTTTAACATCTGAATCCAAGCACAATGTTAAATCATGTAGTCAAAGCTTTTAGATGTCCCTTAAGTTCTCTTACAAATGTTTACCAAAAAAAGAATATAACCGATGCGCCTTTTATACTCTAAACTTAATGACTAATTGGATTACTTCTGCAAAACCTTTGTGCGTTTGAAATGAAAATTTTGGATATTCTCCTTCGTGTTCAGAAATATAGTGGCCAAATGGAACTAATATCTGAATTTGGTAGAGTAAGGATTGAAATTCCTGGATATTTTTGAAAGAGAAATCTTTGGTCTTGGGAGAGGAAGCCTACAGAGGGGAGGGACAAATAGGTACAAAGATACAGCATGCTTCTACTTGAACAGTGCCACAAAGACACTTTCAGTATGTTTGCTGAGCATGGCAGAGAGGAAGATCTGCTTTCTTGCAGTCTTTCATCCTGATCTGGAATTTGTTGAGGGGTTTTAACTATTTTAATACTTATTTCAGAACCCAGACTTAAGCTTCTTGAACCTGACAACTCTTAAAAAAAGTTTAAATTAGGGATTTTCTATGAGGGCATCGAGCTCTACGTGCATGCAAGCTGCAAGCCAATGCTTTTCGTTTTTTTGTTTTGTGTAACTTCCAAAGTTGGAGGGAAGCCTCTGGGATTAAAAATCTCGAGTAAAATCTTGAGTTTCAGTTATTGGTCAGCTCGTCGTGCAGTCACGCAAATACCTCTAGCTAATTCTAAAGAAGCTTTAATTTAAATTATATTTTGAAAAATCCCATATTCTCTTTCAGGAAAATGTTAAGCCTCTGATGTTAAATCACTCTTATTGAAAAAAAAATCATTTATAAAAAAATACTTTAACTACACAATTTTACCCTGAAGTGCATTGATTCCAGCACCACTTTGCTGGATAAAGAAGCTGGTCATAAATATTTCATTTGCAGTTGGATGTACCAGAAATACTTTGCTCAAAAGCATTTTGTATCTTTCATGAAGAGGCCTTTGGCACACAGTATTATTAAAGACCACCAGCGATAGAAGAGTTTTAATAGAACAAAATATTAGAAGAAAAATGTCCCCTTGATTTCTAATAAAACAATTTAAATCCCCTACAATCTATCTTTCCTGGCTTTAGACACCTGGTTTACATATGGAAATCCTATTAATTTTAATATCTGACTATGAATCCTTTGACTGAATGCTTATGATTAAGTATAAGCATGCATAGAAATGTGTCACTGCATTGAGATCTTCATATTTCAGAGAGAAATGAGACTATGGTAACTTTTTCTAAAGCTCATCCTAAACACACAGGCTACACTTCATTGTCTTGAGAAAAAGTTTAGGCATTAACAGCAACTGAGGGGAGACAGCAAAGATTCAAAAGCCTTTATTTTCAAATAAGCCGTTCCAGTGCTGTGCTAAGAAGCCTGCTGGAAGCTGCAGGTGTCTGACAATCTCGGAGTGCTGCTGTGATCTTGAAAGAATCTGCCTGTTGCCCTGGGAATAAATCTAGGATTGAAGTAGGTGCTGGAAGGGCAGAGCAAAGAGCAAAGTGAAGTGTGAAGGGTTCTGGAGTTCTTTCATCATCCATACTCTGGTTTACTCAAAATAGCCTTTCAAAATAGGTTAAACAAAATGTCTTAAACTTAATGATAGAAAGTGGAATATTTTGGTAGGAAGAATTTAAAATAGAAATTAACTTACTGTCTCAAAATCCTCAGCTGATAATGGAGAAAAAGAAATGTTTCTTAATTTTGGCAAAGAAATCACTGCATACATCTGTTTTTTTTTCTTCACTTTTTTTCCTTTTTTTTTTTCTACAAAAGTGTCAAGGACTAGATAAGCTAAGAAAAAGTCCATGTTATCTACTTGTGTCAGGTGTTTTTTTCATCTGTCCTTCATATTGCTGATATTTTATGAGAATGACTCTTATAGAAGGCATTTAATACAAAAATAAAAAACAAACAAACAAACAAATCCTGTATGGACTTTCTTGGTGAAGAGATATTAATATGGGGTAAATATGTGGTAATTCTGATAGCATTGTTGTTAGACTTTTATTGCTTCAGCATTCAACATCTAAAATAAATTCCAGTGAACTCTACACTTAATTTTCCAACTGTCAGAAGCCATGATTATCTCTAATGCACCTAAGTACCACATACTGGAGATACGTAAGTAGTGTTTAATCATTTGAAATATTTTGCTGGTTTCATGAAGAATGAGTGGAAAAATTATCCCATACAATAATAGGGGGGACATTTCACAACCAACCTTGGAACAACATTAAATATGTGAGTGAGTAATGAAGGCAGAATATGTTTCTCTCTTGAGATGTCACTCCTCACCTTGATGAGCTCATATAAATGGAAAGTCTGTTCAGCAATAAACAGCTGCTGTGGTTACTGAATGAACAAAAAGCTTTCGTTTGGTTGTCATTCATCATTTGGTAGACTACAGAACTTTTGGGGGAGAACATTCACAGGTCAGTATTATCAGACATATATACAGTCACTTTCTCTTGCAGAGTTTATATGAAGCAAATTGGTGAGTTAGGCAGCACCTTTAGGACCACTGCAACATAGAGGTGTAGCCTTTTAAATCACAGAAATCTAAAAAGCAGCACAGATAGCTGGTCCACAGGTTAACATCATCATTTTTTCTGATTTTTCTTTTTCTTTTTTTTTTATATCTAAGCAAGCGGAGGTAAAGATACATTCAAAACAAAGCCCTTGTTTTTCTCAGAGAGGGTTGTTCCATTACATTGGAGATGGCAGTGGAGATGATAACTTTTGATTTCTCCTCTAAAATAATTCTTGTAAAGTGACAGCTTATTCCTTTAGCACTGCCCTCTCCTAAAAATAACTTCTATTTTGTTATATCCAGTGTTGCTGCAATGGAGAGTATTTTAAGTTACCTTTGACACTGGGATTTTATTGATTATTTTATTGAATAATTCATTGAATTATTTAAAAGTAGAGTATATATGATGTGTTCTGTGAGAGACAGCAAAGGGGAGAACAGGGATCACACAGACATTCAAAAGTTAAGAAGTTTAGTGTTAGCTAGAGAGGAGATACTGGTGTTCTTTCTCTTTCTTGTCTGGGATGAGTAGCAATCAATGTCATTGTGATATCTACATCTGTGCTAGTACATTAAACAGTACCAGGATGTGGGCTGGGGCACTAATGCTTAAGCATCTATACTGCTGTTAGATGGATTTGCAGCACAGGTTTTTGAGTGGGTCAAGTAGTACTTTCCCAAATGAGTTTTGGGCACAATTCAGAACTTGGCATAGCCTGATGACTGCTCTGAACAAGCAATCTGGATACAGTCATCCTGTTTTACAGGCTCAGAATGTGCCAAAAGCTTTCAAAGCCATAGAGCCCGTTCTGGAACTATTTAATTTGGAATACATGTACCCAGCACATCTCCCGCACATCTCACAGCATGTGAAGTCCCTAGAACTAATTATGAAGCCTAGTGATACAGACAGTTTTCTGGTGTTCTGTGTACAAGGAAGTCTTGATTTTTTTTTGATTTGGAGATCATCCTTACCATGTTTCAGTGCTGTAGTACAGAAACAAATAAGGATTTAATGAAATTTGAGATGATTTCAGTATTAATCTCTTTCCCATTACTTCCAGTAAATAATCTTTTAGATAAATAACAGCAGACAATCTCCTTTAGTTGCAAATTGAACAAGTATTGTAATAAAGTAGACTTTTCCTTTGAGAAGGCATCAGTATTGCAGATGGTTTCATTGTTCAAATAGCCACAATGCTAATTTGGCTGTCAAGATTGTGATAAAACTGAGGAGAATGAAAATACCTTATGGTGTTCCATATGCTGTTTTGAGTTTAGGGTTAGACAACCACAAATGAAATGGACAAAACATTTATTACGTTAAAAAAAATAGAACTACACTTGTTTTTAATTTCTCATTTTTTTTAAAACCATGCTGGTAGTGATGGAGTCCCAAACAATTATGGAGACAATATGGAAATTGTTTAACAGTATCTGATTATGAGGGTTAGTTACAGTCACAGTCTCATAAAACATCTAGATAATAATCTTCAGATCCAAAGGGTCATGAAAGTTAGTTCCATATAGGCTAAGTGTTGTTTAGGACATTACCAAACATATTTAAAATCAAACAATCAAACAAACAAGAAGGCTACTACAAAATTTAGATGAATTATTAAATGACAGCTCTTTGAAATAAATCCAGTAAGTTTTAGGGAGAAGGAGATGGCTTGTGTTTTGCAGCACCACTTAAGAAATCTTCCCTCTCACCAGATTCTTGAGAGCTGAGGCAAACCAGATTCGAGCCTGAGGACAAAGATTTTTCAGAAAATAGAGGTGAATTCTACACTAAATGTTTCATAGGAAAAGAAATCCAACTACTCTTACTCATTGTTACTCCAATTCCTTACAACCTCATTGATCTCTAAACAGTACTAATATAGCTCCAGTTTTATCTTTCTCCTGAAAACATTCACAGTTCTTTGTCAACCATTTGGACAGGTATACCCCTTCTTGTGCTTTATTAATAAATACATAATTGAGTGTAGCTATAGTTTATGTTTAGTTAGAGCTAGCATGTTTTTCTATATGACTACTTTTTTAAAAAGTCACATCTGTACAAATGGCTGGCTCACACAGAAATAAATGTTGAGGGGCAACTTCACACTGTTATTTGTAGTACAGTGATGTACAGTAATCAATAATGAAATGGTTCTTAAAATCAAACAAAACAAAGGAAAAATGTATACATACATGATAAAAGCAGTATTAAGAAAATCCTAAAAATATTATACAAAAGTCAGCCTTGGGTGTTTGTTCTGGTAGAGGATATGCAAAGTGTGTAAGTTCACCATACTGCAGTTAGATTATTTTTTTTTAACTGTGTTTCTCAACCTATTATGGCAGGTCCTAATAGTACAAAGCCCAATTTGTTTTTGTAGCAAATCATTGCAGAGATATTGGGAGCAAGAGATGATGTTTGTGAAACATCTCAAACTGTTTAACTGTTTTTATTCACAATTCATCTGTATAGTTTCAGTCAGCATGTAATTAACATGTCCTCATTAAGCATACACTTTCTTGGAAATGCATTTCTAAATGTGAGCCAGATTGCCTTCTCTTTTGAAAGGCTTCAGGGAAGAAGAAATACTAGGAAAAAAAATAGACTTCAGGTTGCTAGTTGTATAAACTTTACATACACTTGGGTAAGATGCATGTAAGTGCTTAAATGCTCCAGTGCTTTTGTAATAGTGACAAGATTATGAAAACCTTGACTATGCAGTATGTTTTGTTTAATCATGCAAATACATCAAGATAGAAATATCTTGATGCATTCTTGTCTTCTATGTTAAATAAAAGTGTGCTTTTTGTATAAAATGAAGTCTTTTTTCTTTTTTTTTTTCATTCTGTGTCAAAATCTTTTTAAACTGCTTCAAATGTAAAGAGCCTCCTGAATCAAAATTTAATGTAGTGGCAGGCTGACAGTGCAGGAGTGTGTGACTGGCAGGGTCTCAGACCTGTCTCCAATTGTGTGGGCTAGATGAGGAAGCTGCTGAACTCCTATATGAGTCTTTAAACCAGAGGGAGACATTTTTATTTAGAACAATTTTATAGGTTAAGTCTAACTTGCAAAGAGTCATACTCCTCCCTCCTCTCCTTCTGTACAGTTGTATGAAAGCTCTTCCTTGTATATGTAATTTCATATTTCATGGTTAGAAGGCTTCTCATTTTCAACCTGTTTGTAATTGTCATTAGTTCTTACACTTTCAATTTTATCCCAACTCTGCCTTCAGTTTATGTAACGTTTCCTGTGATCTGGTGTTTGCCTTCCAGTATCCTTGTAGTGATTGTATTTTATTCTTCATTTCTCTAATCAAAACTATCTTCCAATATCTTCTTAAAAGTGCTCTAGTCTCTTGATCATTTCAGTAGCTCTGTCCTTTCTTCAGATTGAATTGCCCTTACTTGGACAAGGATAATTTTATATGTATTCAGTCCTCCAGAGGAGGTCTTAGCAGTTCCTTGTACTTCCTCTTTGATAAGCACCTTGTTTTAACACAGAGACTTTATTACCTCTATAGCCGAAGGGATTTGAACCACAGGATGTCTTTGATTTTTATGAGTGTTGGTCATTTCTCTAATGAGATCCTCAAAAGTTGTCTAATTAAAGAATATATTGGCTCAGTTGAGTACATCAATCTTCAGCAAACAATCCTGTATTTTATTCCATTTTCCATTACTTTCTAGCATTAACTCCTCCCTCCTTAGATTCTAAAGTTGTGTCACACTTGCATACTTTCAAGTCATGTACATCAAGGAGATTTTAATGCAATGAAAAATAGACAAATGCAAACAAATAAACAAAGAGAACTGGAATACAACAGAAAAGAATAGCAAGTAATATTCCTCTCCTCTCCTCTCACTCTCATCTCCTTTTTCAAAATTGTCTTCTCTCAGATACACCTGTAAAAGAACCACCACACAGAATGCAAATGGCTATTTAATCTCACTTTATTTCTTTCCAGTTTTAATTGTGAAAGTAGGAATTCTTTCATTGCCAAAAGGTCAAAATGATCTTTCTCAGAATGAGAAGGGCAGGCAACAGATGTTTTGTGCTTTTGTGAAGATCATACTGACAAATTAGAAGACAGATCATTGAACATTGTCACTTTTTAAAGGTAGGGAGAAAAGCATGAATTTAGTATTTTTAAGGATATGACTAATGTGTTTTGATGTCTGGTATCAGTTAATGTTTCCATTTATACATTTTTCATGGTCCTTGGTGCTTCTTATACAGTGTCCATGGATTGTCATGCTTAACTCATTTTTTACTCTCCTCCTTTTTTCAAAAAAGGAGAGCAAAGTAAACAAATATTGCTCAAGCTTATCTAGAAAACACTGTGGTGTGTATGAGACAAAGTAAGTGCGAGGAAATAAAAAGTTCTAGTTTTAACTTCAAATTGCCTTTGCACTTGAGAGTTCTCTAGCATTGTTTGTTCAATATTGATTTTATAGTCTCATAACCAACGGCAAGTCATTTATTATATGCTTTATAATAAAAGTAAACACACTAAAAATAAAATCCATCAATCTTTCATTATTACCTGCAGAAGAAAATTAAAATATCAATCTTGATGTGAGAAATGTATTAGAGTGTTAAAGTTGTTGCATACTCCCAAATGATTTTCATTGCTGTGCAATCCAGTCCAATTTTGCGCATCCTGAGGGACTGACAGACACAGTTGGGCAAATGCTTGTAAAACAAGAAAGCTGCAGACTTCAGAAATGATGGTATTTTATTTGGAAAATATTGAAATGATTTATGAGTGCCCAAACAAATAGATTTCATCTACAGATAAAAGAGATTTCATCTTGTCCTTGTTTTTTATGAACATACAGCTTTCTAATTGTCCAGCTACAGAAACAACTTGTCACTGTAAATCTACATAGGTTTTTTGTGTTTTATTTTTTACCTTTTTATTTTATTATTTTATCTGGGGGCATGTAAATATGGCTTTGTTGTGAGGTGCTACATGAACCTGTATTTCGGATGTTTGCATTTCTGTGTTCTATAGTGAACTCTTGAGTGAAACAAAATTAAATTCATGGAATTTTGATGAAATAATTTTTAAGAAGGATGTAAAAAATCTACTGTTAGAAAACTTGCAGATTAAAGGTGTCAAAGTTAATTCTGTGTTTGTGTGCATGGGTATGTTCAAGTTCATACATACCAATAACTATAGAAGTTTGGAAGCACTCTTTTAGTAGTATATTCAGTGCTACTGTATGATATAAGGCATGTCATTAAAGATTTATAGCTGAAATGTTTTGAATTGTGGTTTTAATATTTGAAAAATATGTAAACAGAGCTCCATTTTAAAAAATCCTGAAAAAATGAAGAAAACAAACTTCACATTTCTGCTTTCTTTACCAGGACTTTATGATTATGATTTTCTTGTATTTCATATTACAAGTATAAGGAGTATGGGGCTCACTTTAACCCAATATTCAACATATCTGTTCAATGTGGTTATTTAGAAATTATTCTTCAGGATGAAAATAAACTTCCTATAGCAAATTCGGGAACTTTCCATCATAAAAATGTAGAATAATTTCCCTCTACCTTCCAAAACTTCCCTTTTGAGTAATTACCTGTATTTAGTGTTCTATTACCTGGATATAGTCCCAATGCAGAGTTGCATTTAAATATAACATTTGCCTAATGTTGAGAATAACCTTTGATTTCCTGGCTAACAGCAAACATTTCTCATGCTAATTTTTCCTTTTCCATAAAGAAATTCTAATTTATTTGAATTAATTAATTGGACTTATTATTCACCAAAAAAAAAATATGCATAAACATCTGGATATTTTTTCGTTGGAAAATATGCCGGTTCAATAACCTGCAACTGAGGCCCAGTTTCAAGGTTCTGGCAGCTCCATTGGTGATGCTAGCAGTAACACTAGCAAACTAGTTCAGTATCCATTATCTTTTGAAAATCAGGATTCTTGTTTTGAATTGAATTGGAGCTTTTCTGAAAATATTTTTGAGTAAACCTTTAGGTATTCCAGATTTTGTGAAGGAAGAACAAATGGTAGTTCCAAAATCTAACAAGCTTCACGTGACTAGATCATACCTTCTGAGAATTAATTGACTTCTGGAGAATATATTTTTGTGCTAACTGAATTACAATGATCACTCAATTTACGAAGTGGTCTAAACAAGATAGTATGCAATAATTTGCCAAATATATTTTCCCAGATATAGAAATGAAAATATGAAATCATATCATGTTATATCATGTTCTTATACTTTTTTGATCTTGGGAAAGTATGACATTGAGCTCAGGGGTTTGTTCATCTCTGGAGGAATAAAAGTGAAAAAATTATGAATATTTCTCCCTTTTTCACAGCTGGAATTACAGTCTTAGGTCTGTATCCTATATGAGGTATGTATTCTGAAAGATGAGTTGATGGATGAGTTTTTGAAGAAATTCTAGGATCCTTTATTAAGAAAAAAGCTAAAAAAAATGGAGGCATTCACACTGGAGATTTTTTGTTTAATGCAATGTTCTTCATATACATACTTGTGCATGTGTGTGAGTGTGTGAGAGAGAGAAATAAATGAAGCAGGCTAAAAATTTAGTGTTCCCAGAAGGCTTTCTTAAATATGAAAAAGAACTATGAGACAGGGTAAAAATTAATTTAGTGATAGTACCAATACAGAATAATTGTTGAATTATACTTCCTGTGAGAGGCATTTCTTTTAATTATTATTTTTCTTGTTATGTGGTTTCACCTTATCTTTATTATTCTGAGGGCTTTTTAAATCTCAGAACTTTATTTTATAAAATAATAACATTATTTTATTATTATTTCTATAGAACACAGGGCCTTAACTGTGGGCCAATACTCCATTTTACTTTAGATATTACCATTTCGTTTGTGCTTGCATAATCTCTGTCCCAGAAGTATGTAATCAGTCAGAGTAAACATGAAACTCAGGATCATAAAAATAGAAAAAAAAAAAAAAGGTGATTGCACTAACTAGCCCTAGCAGCTAGTGATTCAAAAGAGCCTTGTTCAACAGCTCTTTTTTTAAGATATAGAATGAAAAACATTTGACTTGCTGCCTCCACTCAAAGTAGGGCCTCCTATGATATCTTCAAGGATGGAGATTTCAGTCTTTGTAGCTTGATTCAGATCTTGACTATTGACAAGTGGGAGAAAAAAAAGAATTCCTACATTTTAATTGCAGTTACTGTCATTGCAGCTTGTGTCTCTTGCCTGTCATCACCATAGAGCTCTGAGAAGGGTCTGTTTCTGCCTTTACTACACTCTCCCATTAGGTAGTTGAAGATGGTTAAGATTTCCGCAGCCTAAAAGCAGCTCCTCTTCATGATGCAACAGCCCAGCTTGCCCAGCTCATCCCAGAGGGAAAACTCCAGCCCCCAGCTGTCCTGGTGGCTCTCTGCTGAACTTGTGAACCTACTCCCTTGTGTCTCTCTTGCAGCAGAAGCCCCAAGCTGGACACAGTACTCCAGCTATACGCAACAAACACAAACAGAAAGAGAGGGATCATTTCCTTTTACTCTTTTGCAGTCGGGGAGATGATTTCCTGTCTTTGCTGCCAGAGCACATTACCGCTTTCTGTTCAACTTGTCCACTAGAATCCCCAGGCCCGTTTCTGCCAACCTGTTTTCCAACCACCTGGTCCCAGCCTGCTTTTTGCATGTCCTGGGAGCCGAATTTTGCATTTACCTTTGTTTTACTGACATGTTTCAGAGGGAGAAATAGCCTGTCTAATTGTCATTTATTTACTTGCTAATAAAAATAATGAAATAGTTGTCTTTAAAATAAAGCAACTATGATATATGATAATACTGGAAGACATTCTGAGATATTTTCTACAGTTTGTAAAATCTTTCACTCTTGATTGATGATTGTAAATGTTATATTTATTTTTAAGTGAAAACATAGGTCTATGAATAGAAAACAGTTAAATTAATGTTTACATAATTATTCTTTAGATATCTTTATTATCATTATTATGTCTTCCCCATTTTATAAGGAAGGGGTGGAATGCATTGTGCAAAGTAGTATTATTTACGAATGTGTAAATAAGATAGTAAAAATTGGAACAGTATTCTTAGCACTTCTTTGTTTCGTGATTTAAAATTGCTGGTAGTTTGGGATAAATTAACTGAAAGGTACTTAAGAAAGGTACTTCTATCCTGTGTATGATGAAGCTGCTGTGATAAAGCTCAAGAGTGAATTTTATTATCTTTGTAACTAAAACTCTGCATCCATTGTAGGAATGAGCTGAAACTCTATGTGGGCTATTTGCATCCTAAATAAGGAGTGAAAAAGTTTTCTTCTTTCTGCAAAAGTAAAAATAAATGATAGAAAGTGCTATAAAATAATCTTTTCAGCTAACAACTGTATGATTTAACACAAGACAGTAATTACTTGTTGTTTAGAATGTGTTTTAAGCTGAATCCTTATAACCAGCCCTAGTGTCTTCTGTTTGTTGAGCGGGTATGTTATGCTCCATTCTTATACTAGACCAAACTGAGGACAGTTGTCTCTTGAATTTAATCATATAATCAAAGAATTTTGTGTGTGTATTCACACATTTCATATTTCATGTGCTCGTTGTGATAGTGAGACGCAGTTTAAAAACACGTGAGAAGATTACTACTCACAGAACCGTGTGGGAGGACCTCTGGAGGTCTCCGGTCCAACCTGCTTCTCAAAGCAGATTGGATTAAAAGAGGTTGCTTAGGGCATTATCTAGATGAGTTTGAACATCTGTGAAGATGGCAATCCAACAGTCTTCCTGAGTTTGACTATCACTTTTTCATGGTGACATGTTTTCCTTGTATCTGGTCAAACCTTCCCCTGTTCCAGCTTGTGCCAACTGCCTCTTGTTCTCTCCCTGCACGACTCTGAGAAGAGTCTGGCTCTGTCTTCTCTACACCCTCCCACCAGGTAGTTTTAGGCATCAATAATATCTTTTGCCTTCTGTTCTTAATAAACCCAGTTATTTTAGCCTCTTCCAGCTGAATTAGGGGTATTTTGCCATTTAATAGAAGTCTGGAGGGCAGAAAGACAGAAGGAAAAATAGTATTAAAAAAACTTCCTGAACATAGGAAAACAGTAGAAATCATATAGCAAAAAGAATATTTTAAACGTAACAAAACACTGGGCTGTTTTGTAATCACCAAGGAGGAAAAAGAGGCTAAGATAGTAACTGGAGGTGCTGTAAAGAGCTTATATATATAGACTTTTTTTCTTTTAATTCAAATACTTGATTTGTATTTTTTCTTTTAGGTTTATTTACAGCAGCTCTGCTGAATTGAGAAAATCTTTTTCTACCAGCAGAGAATCTGATCTAGTTGCTTCTATGTTAAAGCTATGATGAGTGCTTTAGCTAGACCATTGTGCAGAATTGCACAGTAAATTTGCAATAAATTCATAAGTGATTTCTGGAGTAGATTTTATTTAAGGTCCCATTTTTATTTTGCAAATTCAAATAAAAGATATAAAGGAGTCGTGACAGAGAGCCATATGAAGAACTTCTGCAATTTGGATCCTTTTCTCCTTTGAGTATCTGATTACATCAACTGACTATTTGCATTAAACTGATATTATAAAGAGCCTTTAGGAATAAATGGATACTAATGCTATAAATTAACAGTATTGCTCTTGATGGTGAATGGTGACTCTTTGCCTGTACGACTTTCATTCATGCTGTCTTTAGAAGGAAATATGATGAAGAAAGAGCAATTAAATTAGGTAAGAATGACAGCCAGGAGGCTAATAAGGCTAAAACTGTAAGCCTATGTGCTTAGTATTCTGCAGAAAGATATAGAGAAAGCATTTGTTCCTAGAATTGTTGGTAGGTGCTAGCTACATATTTCAATAGGTAATTTGACAAAATTGAAATATATATTTGTTCCTGTTTTGATCTTTCTACGACTGATTTCTGTTGTTTAAAAAGGAGGAGTGATCAGGGACATGAATGAGATAAAATGTAATAAATAAATCTGTAGGCATGTCAAAACTTGCAGTGGAATGCCATGACTCCTATCAAGCTTAAACACACAACTTTGTTATTTTTAAATTGAAATAATTATGTTATGTCAAGAGACAGTTGCAAGTATTCAGAACAGTACATCCACAGATGTAGATTTTCCTTTTAAAAGGACACAGAAATAGAGGCATTTTGTTATATTTATCTGAACAGTATATAGATTAAAAATGAGACTTTCATTTTTGAGAAGAAATAAAAAGTATGTTTAGACATATATTTTTGACATATGTGTATACATATATATATGTGCACATATAGACACATACACATATACATGTACATATATAACAACTTCCTCCAATACTTTTGATGCGTTTTAATCTCTCTTTTGAAGTTCAGCTTCAGCGCGAGGCACAAAACAGTGCAAATATTGAAACTCTGTCAAAGAATACTTTTAAGAATCTCCAACAGGAACATAAACACTGCAGATCTTATATTATTCCTTCAGTATCTTTTCTGAAGTGGCATTACTTGACAGTTCTTAAATCACAGTGGCAGTTCTTAAATCACAACCTAGTTCTGTTTGTTGAGAAGTTGTTCTACTGCTCACCATAAATGGCAAGTGTTGTGGGTTTGCCCACAAAATCCCTCAGCATAACTATACACTATGGATGTGTAGTTACTCTTAACCTCTTCAGAGTGAGGATGACTGAACACTGGAGCAGATTGCACAGGGAGGTTGTCAAGTTTCCGTTCTCAGAGATACTCAGAACTCAATAGGACATGGCCATGGCCAATGTGCTGTAGAAGTTGTGGATAGTCCTTGAGCAGGATGGTTGGACTACATCATCTGCAGAGGTCCATTCCAAGCCAACTCTTCAGTGATTCAGTGAACTAAAGCTTAGAGATAGTAATACTGATTTTTTAAAGACATATCAGACTGAACAGCACTGAAGTCTGTCAGTTCTCTCTGCAGGTTGCTACAATTTACATCATTGCGTCTGTTTCAAAACATTTTAGTTTTGTTTTTTAGACTCTTTTGCTACAATAGGCATCATGTCCATGAAAAAAAAAAAAAAGACACTGTTGGTTTTGAGAATAAATAAGAATTTAGCTCAGGTAGGACTGTGCAGATTCTGTCATGGTATGCTTTTGTAACGAATGAGGTAACATGCAGTCCGTGCTACTTTGATCTACCTGGATGGTAGATCAATTGATGGTTCATTGTACCCAGCTTCTGGAAATAAAAAAGAGAAAGTTGTTTAATAAATTAATTATGAAATATTGCAAACTTTTCAATTGATTGAATACTCAATCATTTTAAAAAGGGAGAAAAGCAGTGTATTGTAGTAAGACAAAAAAGTATTTTAAGGATCTTAAAATCAAATATATTGATTTTGTAGGCTTTTCCTAGGTAGAAATGGTCTTGCTATTATTTCCAGCACAGATTTATTAAAGGAAATTCTTGAGCATATGTTTTTAAGTCCATCTATTGTTTAGTGCAGCAATTTTAGTATCCATGATCAAAAGGCTCTTAAAATGAATGTAAGTTCCTTTTCAAGTGAGACTGTTTTTTAAGTTGGAATAGAAACCTTTATTTTAGTGTCATTTTTGCAAGAAAGTCTAGGTAAATCTAGCTTTTTTCCGCCTCTGCTCTTTGTAAGAATATTTTGCTTTTTTTTCTTAAAATGAGGGTTTCTTAAAACCCTCTATACTATATATCTTCCTGTTCCGCTCTATTTTTTCTTGTTCTATGACTCTGGAGGTAAGGTTCTGTGTATATCATTCATTTAAACATAAAATCAAAGCATAGTTATTTAATCATGTGACCAGGGAAAGATGGGGTGTTCTCCACACTTATTAAAATCCTGACATCAGCTCTACAATATATATCCCTGACTTTTCCTCAGTACTTCTGACCTTCACCCCCAACGTTATCATTCCAAAAGTGCCTTGTTAAAGGCTTTTCTGGCTTCCTCTTTACTTAGGCTTTTCTTAACCAAGGCACACAACAATACAGAAAAACTACATCTTGACAAAACAGGACATTATATTACATACAATTGTCGTGAGGGGTTTGAAGTAAACACTGAGAGAATATGCAGCCATTTTTTAATAAGCAATAGCATGTCTGTTACTTTGAAGGCATTTGCAAACTAGTGTAATGAATTTAGTAAGAACATTTAGAGGGAATAATATAGTGATTCAACAGCTTATTCAGTTCAGTTCAGTGAAAGCTACCATTTATACTTCGAATTACAAGTATTGACCATCTGTCTGATTTCAGGTTCTCTTTCTCAGCTACAGTGACCAGAATGTCTTATGTGACCATAGGTGATCAGAAATAGGTCTTATGTATCCAGCAAAATGAAAAAAACCTCTCTGTATATGAATGGAGACTTGACAATCTCCTTGCACAACCTATTCCAGTGTTCAATCACCTTCACTCTGAAGATGTGTTTCTTGTGTTCAAGTGAAATTTGTTGTGTTTCAGTTTGCATCCACTGCCTCTCCCATCCTGTCAGACAGCATCACTAAGGAGAGCCTGACTGGCTCCATCTTATTTGCACTTTGATCAGATTCCCCTCAAGCCTTCTCATCTCCAGGCTGAACAGTCCCAGTGCTCTCAGACTTTCCTTATATGACAGATGATCCTGTCCCTTCATCATCACCAGCTTTGTGGCCCTTTGCTGCACTTGCCATATGAGGTCCTCGTCTCATGCTGGGGAGCCCAGCTCTGGAGTTTTTTTTCTTAACCTGGTAAGACTGAGAAAAAAGTAAAGGAGTGGTATAGCACATCCTGTGGAAATACTCTAATAGGTTAGGTTATCTTAAAAAATCCTTTACCTTCAGTGCTTCAGTTCAGCTTTATCTAACTGACTGTAGTGGTCATCACAATATTTAGTGAACCAAGCATTTTGATAACAAAAGATACCACAATACTAGTGATTTTACCAGCTTCCTCCAGACTCTCAAGCCTATTGAAGGCAGAGTTCAGTACCAGGGCAGAAACCCGCCCTCCCCAACCCCCACCTCCCCCCCCCCCTTCCCGCCTTTTTTTTCTTTTAATGAAAACTGCACTGAAATCATACTTTTAGGGACATATGGGACCTCTGTATACGACAGTTTTGGTCAGCCTGAACTCTCATAATCTAAAAGGTCGACTGCATTGGTTACTATTATGAACCTTCAAAGGGTAATTCATCTAAGTTCCAGAAATAGGAAGAGTCAAGTCTGTGCAAATGAAATTATTCAGCTACCTTAATGTACTTTCCCAAAATTTTCAGAAAAGCACATTAATAATGTAACCCAATGCTTGATCTTGACAAGCAATCATATCCTGGGAACTACTGCATACATTATTGAGCATGGCTGTCATTCTCAGATCACTCATCCTTTACTGATTTTTTTTTAGGAGGTTGTGGCAGAATGTGTGCCAGCCTCAGGATGCTGAGTCCTATTATTTCTGGAGATTTGACAAACATAGTGGTAAGAAAAGTGAGAAAAAAGTCATATTGCAGGAGAGCTTCCTTATGCGGTTAGAAGAGTGATTTGCTGCAGTATGACTTCAGTGACAGTTGTCATATATATGGCAGATATAGATTTGCTTTGATACTTTTTAGCTTGGTACACAGATTGCAAGAACTCATAGTATATCCGAGTAACATATTTTTCCAGATAGCATACCACCTCACAGAAAAAAAAATGTTTGGGATTATACACGCCTGCGCAGTGTGGGCGGGAGCAGCCGGGAAGGTGGCAATTTTAAACCGCCTGCAGCCGCCTTCTGGGCTGTGGAGAGGAGGATTGTGCCGGGGCACCTCGCAGACCAGCGAGGAACCACGGCCGAAGCCACAAGGTGGGAACACGCGCTCAGCGGGAGGCAGCGCCAAGCCCGTGGTCAGAGGCTGCTCGGAGGCCAAGCGGGCCGCACTGGCAGAACGGTGGCCAAGCAGCTGGTGGCTGTTGTGCGCCCGGGGCTTGGGCTGCTCGTGGGGACACAGACTGACTGCCCCGTGTTCATGATGCAGTGCCGCCCTCCTGCTGCCTGCAGTGTGCGAGCTGTGTAGTGTTAGCTGCAGCGGGGAGTGGAGATCACACCTGCATCCATTAGGTGTGAACCGGTGAGGGAACTGCTTAACCTGGTGGTGGCACTGAAGGAGGAGGTAGAAAGGCTAAGGATCATCAAAGACTGTGAAAAAAAGAGATAAACTGGTGGAGTAAGGCCCTGCAATCATCTCAAGAAGTGCACCAAGGGAGCGCTCCTAACCCATCTGGGGATGCCCTATGCTCTTGCCCTAGGGCAAAGAGGGAGGAACTCAGAAACAGGGGAGACTGGAAACAGGTCCCTGCTGGGGTGGTGGGAGGATCCCCTCACTGCCTACCTGGCCTCCCCATGTGCTCCCTATATGCAATAGGTATAAGCCCCTGGAATTCAAGGGACAGGCAAATGAGGACACAGACTGAGGTCATCTAGGAGGTTGTGTACGGTGTGGCTGTTGAGCCTATGCCTTAAGACTGCCTTTACTAAAAACAAAAGAAGGATAATTGTAGTTACTCACAATCGGCAGCCATTGTTCTTTTGGGAGACTTTGACCTACCAGATGTTTGTTGCAAACACAATAGGGCAGGTATAGGAACAATAAGGCAGATAGGAGGAGTGTGTGGGAGATGACTTCCTATCACAGCTGCTAAGTGAGGTCTACCGAGGAGGTGCCCCACTGGACCTGTGCTTTACCAAGAGAGAAGGACTGGTGGGAGATGTGGTGGTCAGAGGCACATTGACTACAAAATGATAATGTTTTCAGTTCTCAGTGAAGTGAGGAGCAAAACTGCTACGTTGGATTTATGGAGGGCAGACTTTGGATGGTTCATGACTTTGGGAGACAGTCCTGAAGAGCAAAAGCATCTAGGACGGCTGGACGTTCCTCAAGAAGGACATCTTATGGGCACAAGAGCATACCATCTGTATGGCCAAAAGACAAGCCAGTGGGGAATAAGACCATTCTGGATGCATAGGCAACTGCTGAGACTCTGAGGAAAAAAAAAAAAAAAGAAAAAAAGAGGGTTTGAAAGAAATCAGGATGAGGAAAAGGCTGCGGACATGGTCTACTTAGACTTTAGTAAGGCTTTTGACACTGTCTCCCACTGCATTTTCCTGGAGAAGCTGGCAGCTCATGGCTTAGAAAGATGGTGAGTAGAGTTAAATCCAGCCAGCGACTCTTCATGAGCGGTGTTCCCTGAGGCTCAGTGTTGGGGCTGCTCCTCTTTAATATCTTTATTCATGATCTGATTGAAGGGATTGAATACCTCCTCAGTAAATTTGCAGATGACACCAAACTGTGAGGAAGAGCTGATATGCTTGAGAGTAGGAAGGCTCTGCAGAGGGATTGATGGGCTGTTGAACTGTGAGAGGTTCAACAAGGTCAAATGCTGGGTCCTGCTCTTCACCCACAACAACCCCATGCAGTGCTGCAGGCTTGGGGCAGGGTGGCTGGAGAGCTATGCGGCAGAAAAGGATATGGGGGTGTTGGTCAACAGCCGGCTGAGCATGAGCCAGCAGTGGGCCAAGAAGACCAGCGGCCTCCTGGCTTGTACCAGCAATAGCATAGCCAGCAGGACCAGGGAAGTGATAGTCCCCCTGTACTCAGTTCTGGTGAGGCTGCATCTGGAATACTGTGTTCAGTTTTGGGCCCCTCACTACAAGAAGGGCATTGAGATGCTGCAGCATGTCCAGAGAAGGGCAATAAAGATGGTGAAGGGGCTGGAGCACAGACCTTATGAGGAGCAGCTGAGGGAGCTGGGCTTATTTACTCTGGAGAAGAGGAGGCTGAGGGGAGACCTTATCACTCTCTACAACTACCTGAAAGGAGATTGTAGTGAGGTGGCGGTCGGTCTTTTCTCCAGAATGACTACTGAAAATAGGACAAGAGGAAATGGCCTCAAGTTGTGCCATGGGAGGTTCAGGTTAGATATTAGGAAAAATTTCTACACAAAAGGAGTGGTGAAGAACAGAAACAGGCTTTCCAGGGAAGTGGTGGAGTCACCTTCCCTGGCAGTGTTGAGGAAATGTATAGATGAGATGCTTAGGGACATGGTTTAGCAGGCAGGGTATAGAACGGTTTACGGTTGGATTTGATGATCTTGAAGGTCTTTTCCAACCATAATGATTCTATGCATGTAGTTCCTGGATAAACAGATATAATGGTGAAACCACTTCATTTTACAGTGCTTTGCAAGAATGTTTGATTTGAAAAAGTGTTGAAAAAAGATGCTCTTGTTTTCAGACACAGAAATATTCTATGTCCAAACCGTGTAACATGCTTTGGCTTGTCTGGGGGATATTCAATCAAGAACTGAGCTTAAAATTAGCTTTGAAAGTGATGATGTCTGTTAAAAACTTAATCTTTTGTAGAAGTATATTGCATAGTATAATTTGACCTTCTTTGCATACAGAATGCTGTTTCAAATAGTAATATTAAAAACATTTAACAGACAGTTGTTTCACAAGTATCTATTACTTCTTTCTGCAGATTTCAAATGTAGCTTTTTCCTTTTTTTCTTTCAACAGTATTACCTAGTCATACTTGTGGCAACCCAGGTGAAATTCCTAAAGGAGTACTTCATGGAACAAGATTCAACATTGGAGATAAAATCCGCTATAGCTGTATCTCTGGTTACATCCTAGAAGGCCATGCCATGTTGACGTGTATCATGAGTCCTGGAAATGGTGCATCGTGGGATTTCCCAGTTCCTTTTTGCAGAGGTAAAAATGAAACTATAAAACTTCCTTAAAATGTTAATCAATATTAAAAAATAAAAGGGTAAGGAGGGGTTAGTCCAATGCACTTTCTAAAAATTTATACCATTTAATATTGTAATCACAACTGAGAAGCAATGATTATCCAGAATTTCCAGATTTTACTTACTGTTTTTTCCCCTTTTTTATTTAACATTTGGAACCACTGTAGCAATTGTATGGCATGTTGTTGTGAATGTTTTGCAAGCTGTTTCTGTTTATAACATTCTGCAAGGCAGGAATAGTCTTGAGCTATGGAATGATAAGAAAAAAAAAGGCCAGAAAGGGCCACTGAGTGTCATATAACCACCATCCCCAAACTCCTGCTCCCTCAGAGCAGATACAACTTCAAAGTTAGGTCAGATTGCTCAAGTTTTTGCCCATTTGAAATTTGCAGAACTCTGAGGATAGAGATTTCTGATTCCTTTTCTGAACATCCCAATATTCCTGTCTGCTCATTTTCCATCTCACCAAGCTCCATCTGAATGGCATTCCTACCTTTCAGGGTGCTGTATGCACCTTTTAAAGAGGTGTTCAGTCGTCTGTTCCAGATTTCTGACAAACATGTTTCTGTCTCATTATGAATCACTGGGAATCGCCCAGTAACTGACCACTAATTTTACTTTGATTCCTTGCCCCCAGTACTTTGATCCTGATGATCCAGCCAGCTTTTTACTTGCATTTGAGTCAGTTTATCCAGTCCCTTTCCCCTAAATTTGGCTAGAAGGATGTAATGACAAACTGTGTAGAAAATCTCATTAAATCCAACAGTCTGTCCTTTCATCAAACATGACAATCAGCTTGACCCAAAATGACATGCCCTTGGCAAATGTGTGCTAGCTGCTCCTAGTAATCTCTTCTCCTTCATATGCTTTGAAATTACTTTAATAAAGACGCTATCCATAATTTTCTGGAGATCTGAGAGATGCCTGGTAGTTCTACTGTAGTCAGAATCCTTGACTTTTTTGAAATTGAGAAATGATATTTTAGCTCTTTTCTACTAGTTGAGAATTGCCCTTCATTGTCACTGTCATCCAAAAATTAATTAAACAGCGGTCACACATTAAGGCACACTGGCAACACTTAGTTTCATGCCACTGTGTACCATGAGCTTGTACATGTCCAGTTTAGGTATGAATTGTCTAAATTGACCCTTCCCTGCTGTGGGTACTACATTTCTACACAAAACTTCACCACAATGCACCTTTTGACAAACTACTACACTGATCAGAAGGCCACCATTTTCATTACTTTCTTTTTGTTGTTGTTGTCCCTATAGAAAATATTCTTGTTGCTCTTCATATTCCTCAGCAGTGTTATTTCATCTGCACTTTGAGATTCCTAGTTCTTCTGCTGGGCAATATTTCTGTATTCCTTTTGGAGGTTGTTCCTCCTTCTACCTCTTGTATACTGTTGTGTTTGTTTGTTTGTTTGTTTTGCATTTAAGTAAATATATCTCAGTCAGGAATTCCCACAGCAGCTTTCTCTGATGTCAACTCATTTATTTACATAAGGAATGGAAAGAAAGTTGCACTTGAAGATAAATAAGCTCTTCTGGGTTTCTTTCTTTTCAAGGGCCTTCTCATCCCATGAGATCTTGTCTAACACTTATGAAACAAATTTGAAATCTCCTCTCCCGAAATCCATGGAGTTTATTCAATTAATTGCATTATGATGTCCCTCAAGATAATTAACTCTTGGCTACTTCAGCCCAGGCTACCTTTGACTTATCATTTCTTTGAACAATTCCTTGCTTTTAGGCCCAGTTTACCTATCACACTTAAGTGATAGGCTGGAAGTGACTGCTGGAATTAATCTGGTCCAACCCCTTGTTCAAGTAGAGTCTTCTAGACTTAAAGCGGGTTGCCCAGGACCATGTCCTGCTGAGTTTCAAATATCTTCAAGAATGGATACTTCATTATCCCTTTGGGCAACCTGGTCCCAGTGACACCACAGATATTTCACTTAGGCCCCATTCCAGTTCCTCCAGTTGGCTTCCAGAGCTGCATGTCTCTCTATACAGTCACTTGAACGGGTTCCCCAAAATTGTGGTGCTTTCCAAGGGAGAGTGAGACATTTTCGTTATCATATCCCTCTTGTGTTTCCCTGTGCCTATGCCCCAACTTTGGTAGGCTTTGGTATCCATCCCTGACAAATTTAGTTTAAAGCTCTCCATGCTAGAGAGAAATTCTGTTGGCAGAAATATTTTTATCCTGTTTAATCAAGCAGATCCCCTGTCTTCCCTGCAGTCCTTATTCCTTAAAGAGTGCCCTGTGACAGGGGAGATAAAACTCTGCTGCTCAACACCAGCTGCTTCATCAAGTGTTTGTCTACAGGATTCTGCCACTGCTGCCTTAGGGAGAACCCCTTGCAGGACTTCTGTGCCATTAACATCAAACCTAGAGCCTGCTACTTACTCTTGCCTACTCAGATTCTCCTGTGTTGATATTGTTGGTGCCCATGTAGATGAGCAAGGAAGGATGGTAATTGTGTTCTGTAGTAATTTAATAAGTTTTCTTTTGACTGAAAGGTAATTCCTCATGTAATTACCATGTAATAGAAGGAGTAATACTTCTATTCTTCCTTCAGAATTCCCATGTAATTCCTCAGAGTAAAGAAATATTCTGTGTTCAAAAAATCCCACAAGAGAAAATAACAACAAAAACAATGATGATCTAGGTCATATCTGTTGCTTGTACTTGATTTCAAGCAGTATGCATTGGAGATTTCTTTAATCACTGCTTTGAAAATAGGAAGAAAACACACCATTTTTCTAACCTTTCTGTTATGTGATCTGATATTTTCTTAGTCCTTCTAATAAGAATTAGTAAAGAGGTTTCAGAAAAACATACATATTTTAACTTCATGGTTCAGATTCAGTTTGAGAACAGTCTTTCTTTCTTTCTTTCTTTCTTTCTTTCTTTCTTTCTTTCTTTCTTTCTTTCTTTCTTTCTTTCTTTCATAGCCCTCAGTGTCTAGTAAATATTCATTCTATTTGCACAGATGCTACTCATTCTGGCAATGTTCCCTGCTATAAGTACAGGAAATGTGATGGCACGTGTGCATTTAGATGAGACGTTGCAATACGAGACATTTCATATTAGATATTAATATGATCATGGATTTTAAGTATTCCTTATTTTGTTTCATTTTATTATTCTGGAATGTACTCTATGGGGTAACCCTTTTTATATACTATTTTTTAAAACTAGAAATACTACACACATGTTTTCTTCAAATATTTGCCATGAAAGCACCTTTTGTTACTGTTTCGTTTCCAGATGGTATTCTTCCAAGTCAGCATTAACTACATTCATGGCATCCACACAAGATAGTAAACAAAGTTACATGTGATTTATATATAAATTCATTATACCCTTATTCTCCACGGAATGTTTCTTTAGTTTTCCTGGTGCTTGCAAATGACTATTTTCTACACTTTTGTCACTTAACATTTTTAGAAATATTAGAAAGATTGTGTCAAGTATTTTTTATACTGTGTAACTTTGTAAATGCAGCTTCTAGGAGAGAAATTCCTACTGAGTTACTACGCCTCGAGGAAGTTGTAAGTGCCACAGGGTCTTGTATCAGTAAAATTTTCTCTGGATACTGCTCAATTTCAGATGTTCTCTCTTTAAAGTATAGTGCAAAGGGAAAAAAGGAACAGAAATATGCTGCAGATTCTTTGATGACTTATGGTGAATTGTAGTAGCAAAGCAAAGGTATAGCGAATGTCATTTAAAAAAAAAGTTTAAGAAATATGAGTGTTAATATGGTATTAGTTTTATGTTGTTTTCTATTTTTTTTTTTCAACTGATCATGATATTGGGGATGACTGATTTTTTGGAAAATATGACAATGAAATAAATGTAAATAACTTTTTAATGTCAAATTTGAGATAAAAAGGATAGAAAACATCAAAAAAAGTTTGGAATAGGAGAAATAATTACTAAAAAAAATCATCATTTCTACATATTAAGGTTGACCGTGGATATTACTCCATTACAAGTTAATCAAGACGGTTACAATGTGTTCCTGAAAAAGATAGGGCATCATAGCTGGTATACCAAAGTTGATAGCATGAATCCCCTTAAACTCTACGCTTCTTCTGATTTTTTGTCTTGTGAAGAAAAAAATTCTTTGCCTCCACCTTGCTGCAGTAATAATGTCACCCAGAGCATTAGCCTTCTTTCATCTTCAAGTTGAAATCCTGTGCAGTATGAGTATGAAACATTTTGAGTAGTAATTTCATTCTCTACAGTAACTCTACCAATAGCTGATTTATGATATATTCTAAAAAGAACTTTATATAATTAGGTTCTCAATTCTCAGTAATTTTGAGAATCCCTAGTTGATTATAGTTGTATGAGCCTAGATTTTTATGAAGCGAGCATTAGGAATACAAATTAGGTTAGTGGTATTATAGTTGTAAGCTTTTTCTCATACTGAAAATAGCTATGAGAAGAAGAATATGTAATATGTTATCACTAAAAAGACAGGTAATTATTGGAGGGAAAATAAAAAATAAATAAATATGAGACAAACCAGTGGAGGAGATCACATGTCAGAAAAGCTCAAAAGGATCAAAAAATAATTACTGGGTTAAAAATGTTTTTTTAGAGAAATACTATTGGGAAGAATATGCAATCAAAAAGTAATTCTTAGAATAGATGAAAGGAGAAAGGAAGAACAGTTTATAGATCAAAATGACTCATTATATAGGCAAACTGAATACAGAGATTTTAAACTAATGTTTTTAAACATCTAGCAAAGAGAATTGGAAGTTTTTGGTGTTATCCACATATTTTAAAGTAACAAGTAATTCTCTAATGTCATTGTAATTTCTAGTCTGATGTTGAGACAAGTATGATTTTATAATTTTAAGGAGGAGAAAAAAGATATGGTGATCTCATCATTCATCCATATTATAAATATTTTATAAAAATAATTGTTTAGCTAATGCCATGATAGTCTATGAACTACACTTAGAATAGGATGAACATAGGAATGTTTATCCCAGTTCTGAGCTGGACAGCTTAAACCTGCATCCGCCGGTCAAAAATACACAACCATGTCCAGTAAGGTTGTCTGATGTTTTTCATGCTGCTTTTGACCATAAATTTATCACTAAATCAAGAAGAAGTAACCAGTGACAAACTTGACAGAAGTTAGCATCTTTCCATAATGCTTTTATTGCTCTTTCTCCAAACTCTTTTCTGACAACAGAAGGAAAGATAAAACAAAAATTATCAGTCATCTCTAGTTATAGATTTTGTATTTCATGATAGAATGAAAATATATTCCAAGATATTTTTTAGATGAAAATGGCATATTCTTTTTAGCAATTCTGTTCATTTTCAGAATAATATATACTGGCGAAATCTATACTGGATAATTTCTTATGGAATAGTGTAGGACTGAGCAGATGACGCCAAAGGGAGATAAGGGCACAATTATCAATGTCTTTCATATGCATGTGCAGATACGTGTGTGTATTTACACACATATATATACGCGTGTGTGTTTGTATGAGTGTGTATTCTTTTGTGCTAGCATTTTTCAGTTACTTTGAAGGAACCAGGAAAAAACTTGAAAAGGGACAAGTCAAAAATGCAACTGAAACTGCAGTGAGGTGTCTGGAAAGAAAGAATAACAAGCGAAAAATGAGATAAACAGTATAATGAAAATATAACAAAGGCACGCAGATATTCGAAATAGTATTGTGAAGTTAAAGGAGACTTCAGGCTGACCATTATATACAGGCACAAAGTTAACATCAAAGAAATAAAATGATTTGATAAAAATCATGGGCAGGCAAAAAAAAAGTGTAGAGAGGTGACTGCACTCATATTTTTGTGGAATTGCTGCATTAACTTTCCTAGTTACTAAAGAACTACATGTGAAGCCTGGAAAACTAATTAATTTGCCCTTAAAGAATTTATCCTTTTCCCCTTTTTGCTTAATAATAAGAGCTTTACTATTTGTCATAGGCTGTTATTTTAAGGGATCATTATCAGCATTAAAATAAAATCATATTCTCCATTGAATAACTATCAAATCATGAAAACAGCTAAGGATACTTAATTGGAAAAGAAGAAAGACTCTTAGATAGATACCTAGAAGATTAATCTTTTATTTCTGTGGGAGACAAAGTATGAAATTACAGAGTGTTGATTAGTTTTTAAATTTCTTGATCTTGCTAGCCTCTCTTAAATCTAAATTTTTGCAAAGGAAGGGCACCAGAATACAGATTTTGAGTCTGTGTTTGCTCAAGCACATTCTAGCAATTAATAGCTTAAATTTTCTGTCAAATTAGCAAAAAATCTTGTCCAAGAAGGAAGAAAATTTTAAGTTAGGATATTGGATCAGATTTCTTTCCCAGAGTGTATGGAAGATGGGGAGGAGATCCCTGTTGGGCAACAGACTCATATTAAGGAGACACTCTAAAAGTCTACTAAATTAAGCTCCGTGTTTGCAAAGAAAAAGTGAACCTTTTCTGAGTATGAGGATTCACCGCATTGAGTCTTCTATAATCAGAGGTGATAACTGCAACAGATTCCCACTGGATACTGCTTACATACTGCTTACATAGCAGTCAGTGAAGTGTAAAAGTTAAAATGCTCAAAAACCAGATGCCCACTGGCGACTAAATGGATTGCAGCTATGCCTGTACTTCTGTTTATTCTATTAACTTATAGGAAGAAATCTGACTTCTTAGTTTATGTGGGAAAGACCTTATTTTCCTACCACAGTAATTTTAACCGGAATTTTAACAAACAAACAAACAAAAAAATAATTATTTTGAAGTGTCATTGAAAAACCCTGCAGAGAGCAAGAGAAATTATCTTAGATGTACAGTCTAATGGATATTTAATTTATGTAAAGTTGATCAACAGTAATGGAAGCAATTGAGAAAGGGAGACAAACTGATTAGACTACTCGTCTATAGTACATCTGGATTGAAGTGGTCTTGACAAGTTTCTGTTTATTTAAACATGGAAAAGAGGCATAGATTTTAGTTTGTGCCTATGTAAAATAAAAGCTATGGAATTCTAAAACATAATAAGAGTTTAGAGAGCAGAACCGAATATTTTGATGATTAAGGAGCAAGCTGCCAATTGGAGTTAGATGAGATGAATGACTTGTCTAATGGCTGTGTAATGCTACATCATTGTAGCACTTAGTGATGTTTTTGGTCTATATGAATCTGGCAGTTTAGCAGCTTGACAGTTGGCACTGACATCCTAAGACTTATTTTTAAACTTGGCAGTGATAGATAAAGGCTTGTTTTTAGATTTATCTCAGGAAGGTATTTTAAAATGGTAATTTAAAAATCTCATTTCAAAGAATTGATTTAACTTATTCATATATTAACCATTTCTAAAACACTCAAAGCAAATATGTACAGAAGTAATAATTCATGATTATTTTATAGATGTGTTCTCTGTGTTGAAACATTTCATTAAATGAGATACAATTATGTACTTCTTCACAAATGGTCTCACAAATGATTTCACAAATGCCATTTAATAAAGTATTAAATAAAGAACTGTTTCAGTGATTTTTTTAATAAGGCATGCTAAATAATGCATGCCTGCAGTTCATTTACAAATGAAAGCTGCAATTTTCTTTAATTTATAAGCCTTACAAAATGTGACTTGAAATGACAGAATGTCATTTGACGATGCTTTTTGAAATGTCACTCAAGTTTTTAATTGCATCTATTCTGTTGCTAGTGATAAAGCAGGAAGAAGAAGACTAGAAGTGACATAGCAAGTCAGTAACTTCTTCAGTAACTGATGAAGAATTTGGTGTATTAAATCACTGCTACGTTTCGTATCAGTTGTGTTACAACAGTAATGTAGCAAAATGAATCGTCCTTTCAGATCAGGACTCTGTCATATAAACTGGAGTTAAATAGACAGGCCCGATTATTTAAATTCAGATTGTAAATTAATTTTAATATTTAAAATTCTGGCTTAACTGCTATTTTTGGCTCATTGTGCAGTAAACAACATTTTCTTTAGTTTTTATGTAGAAAGGAGATACAGAATACAGGACATTGCACTCTAGAATTTTGTGTGAGATGGAGAGGAAGATCTGGTAAAAAATGACTGTGTGTTCAAAAGATACCAAAGTCAAACAACACTTTGGACTTTTTCAAAGACATTTTCTCTGTCCCTTCTCCTGTCCTTGGATATCCGCTTATCAGGATTTTCATCTTACTTGTAGGAAGATATTATTATTAAAAAACCATTCCTTGTCCATACCCAAAAACTGAGCTAAAATGTGTACTTCTCACTAAGGAAGAGATTTAATCCTTTCTTATGCGAGAAAAAGTACATATAACCAAAAATACCAAATTGTTATTTTTTGTTGAGATAATTTTTTCCAATTAGGGAGAAAAGAAAAGGAAAGGGAAGGAAAGGGAAGGAAAGAGAAGAAAGGAGAAAAAAAAAAGAAAAAAAAAGAGGAAGATTCCTTAGTGATTCATTTGAATTTTCATATATAACATATCTATAGACTTCAGATATTATATATAAATTGTGTATGTGCAGTATATATGTTTTCTTACCAAGTTCTAAATAGTACAAGCTACGTTTATATGTACACTTTCTATGTAAGGACAGGTATTTGCTAAATTTAGAGCAATTAATTCCTGACTACTGAGAGATCCGAATGTTTGTAGCTTTATACTTCAAGTAGTCAATTATGCTGATATGAACAGCACTTTGAGCAGTTGCTTACAACTTCACAAGAACCATGAGTGTTTAGAATTAATTACTTGCATATTTTAGAAGGCTGATCACTGTGAGTTAGAGTTTTGAAAGGCGCTATGTGCTATAAAGCTGCCGCCACGCTGAGATGCAGTAACGTCCCTGCACGATCTTCTGGCCATGTCAGATGCACAATGCAGAGAAAGGAGGCCCAGCTGGAAGCGAGCGTGGGTGCAAGGAGAGTCACCTGCTCTGTGAAGCACAGCTTGTCTCCACGCTGTCCAACGCTTCGATCCACCCACAGCCTGGGTGCTGCCGCTCTCTGAAGAAGTCCCCAGATGCCAGCTGCTGGAACATGGGAATGTGCCAGAAGAAGGAACTTTGGGTGCAGGCTCTGCTTTCCCTAAGCATCCACATCTGTCAGAAGGAAAATGTTGGCTCTCTGGTTGCACTAAATGGTTGCTATCTTCTTACCTGACTAACATTGCCTTTCCCTTGCTGAGCTAACTTGTTCTCTCGCGATTGCTATTATGAATAGATTAAATAGCTCTTCTTCCCTCTGGGCAGATATCTCTAGAAGCCTTACTTCCCCAGGCTTTCACTGGTAATGCACAGTGTATAAATCTAGCCTTTTATAGAGGATTGCCAAAAATAATCAGCTGTAGAAGCCTTCCTTGTCAGCTGTAAAAGTCAGTGCTTTAGAGCTCCAACTTTATTCCAGGGTTCGCAACATAAACAGTGAGTGGCATCTTAATCACCACTAGCATGTTACTTGATGTCGATGTAAACTCAGTGGGAGATGGTGTCACTGCAAATATTGTCACAACAGAATTTAACAACAAGCAGCTGGTGCCAAAGAGTTAGGGCAGGCTTAGCAATTTTGTGCATTTTCCTGGCTCCCCTCGAAAGAAAAAACCTACTTAATGGCCTCCGAGAGCTCAGGTATAACCCGAGTAATTTAAACTCATACATGTGTATTCTGTTGCTTAGGGAAAAAAAAATACACAATAAATCAAATATGATAAAATATTAACAAGCAGAAAGGCTTAAAAAAAGTAGGAACAATCATTTTGTTGTGGGTTTAATGGTTTACTCTAACACTGATACTGATGATGACTGCAGTGGAAATCAATATCTCACTATTAGTCTTTGTACTGAGGCACTGGCACAGGATGTATCAAGTTAATTTGTTTTTCTTTGTCTTTCTTAGATGATGCTCTGATGTGAATGCTTAAACCTATTCAGTCACGAGAAAGGAAAAAAAAAAAAGAAAAAAGCCATTCTAGATATTATCAGAAAATAAACTTTAACTGTTCATCTCATTTATTATGGGTTTACAGCAATTTCAGAATAATTTGTGTGTCAGTTTCAATACTCAGTTTTCCCTGGACTTCTTAAAATTTCCCTGCCTTCCCCGTTTTGGCCCGCATAGGCCCAAGGATCTTTTCAGTATTCACTGTATCAAAAGCAGAGGAGGGAGTTAAGGGAGGAATCACACGAATGGCCTGATTGAACTCTTTAAAAGAGTGCAGATCCATTTCCGAAAAGAAATTGTCTTTCATTTAAAAGAATGTCAGGGCCTAGAGAG